>JAYRBT010000018.1:4052130-4068653 GCA_036023395.1 Myiotriccus ornatus | reverse complement strand
CCTTTTCTGCCTATAAAGTGTTTTGAAAGAGTCACCCCTAAGAGTTGAGAAACCTGAGCACTGTAATTCCTGGACTGATTCACCCTCTCCTCCATGTTAAGGATTAGAAAACAACCCGCCCCGGCAACATCAAAGGAGCCCCAGTGCTCCCCAGTCCCGGCCATGCCAGGCACTCCTCGCCTTTCATGTCCCGGGAAGTGCCGGTCTGGAACCCAAACCAGCTGCTGGTTTCGCTGTCCCGGGGCTCGGGGTGAAACCCTCCTTCCAAACAAATGATTCAAGCTGGTTACCCCACCTCGGAGATAAAAACATTCAAAAGTCATATATATCTATCTATATTATATATATATCAGCTGCATGAGGAAGTACTCAGGCTGGGAAAAGCCAGAGTAACAGGAGTGCCCAAACCTGCCTGCCCAAAATATGCATTAATTCTCCTTGGTGGAGCAGCCTGTACTGGTACCACCTCAGCACTGTCATCTCCCCAAAGCCAAAGTGTTTACCATGACAGACTATTTATGCATAACATAGTTTATTGTTCTCTGTAAACCAAATATAACAGCATGAAGTCAGCTGTGAGACCAAACAGAGTGTTCCTTAGAGCAAGAGCAGAGGACGTGTGGCCAGTTGCAAGAGCACAGATAGTTGTGCCAAGTTTGCAGTAAATCAGGTTGTTTTGTTTGGGTTTTGAAGTGCAGCAAAAAGACGTCAGTAAATGCATCAATGCAGGTAAACTGATCCAAACTGCCCTTCAAAAACACCCACCATGCCTGGCGTGCAGAAAACAAAGGACAGGTGCTGGCCACGGCAATTAAACCACATTTATGACAAATTCATGCAAAATGCCTGCTGCAAAACCTTCAGGGGGGGAAAAAGTGAGTACAGAATAAAAATATATGGCCAAAAAAACTTCCCAAGATGCAGCTACAGATAGAAACACGGCCTGTTTTTCCATGGGCTAAGGCATAAAGAGGCACACAGAAAACAGAGCAAAATCACTTGATCATTGACCTTACCTGGTCATGCTTTCAAAAATGTGCTTTGAGACATGATGGTGTATTTGAAAGGTGTTCTCTTTTTCTACTACAGGAGAATTTCTGTAAGTCACTGGATAGCCACAGGGCACGCCTGAGCATCTGAAGGCTGAAGTGGCTTCACCTCTGCCAGCCCCAGCCTGGCAGGGCACCACCCTCAGCTCCTGTACTTGTCCATCCCATGGCATCAGCACTTAGGATGTGCTGGAAGTTGGGATGCCCCCACCAAAAGACTCCACCAAACTTCACTAAGGCATGTAAAAAGTAAAAATAAAATTAATGAAGCACCTTTTATTTGTCAGTCAGAAGTATCTGCCCCACCTCTCTACACACACGCCTATTTTTAACTCCAGACTCATTAGTGATAATTTGCAGAGAGATTTAAGGCACCACCCATCACCTGGGTACAAGAGTTTTCCACACTACACACATGTAGGAGCTGAGTCTGGGGTTACAGTGGTTCTGTTTCCCTCTTCTCAGGTAACAGAAGTTGGAACATTGGAAGATGTGTTTGGCAGACACAGTGACGTCATGTACACTCTGCTCACAGTGAAAGAGTTGAATAAAAACAGTGTTTCCCAATGGATTCTGTGGGTAATCAAATTAGTGCCAAACTGCTTCATTCTACAACCTACTTCAAACAACCTCTGTCTTGACACTCTCCAGCCTGGGCTCAGTAAATCCCTCAGCCCAGAGGAGCATGGATGATTTTGGGAGAATGGTGATCACTGGTACAGCCACATCCTCGTTTACCAAGGGCTTGGGAGATCAGGGCCTTGTGTGGATCATCAGAGCCAAGAGTCAGAAAAGGGCATTTAAACCTATTCCTACTGCTTTTTAACCTGTGTATTACACTTTAAAATACAGGCATGAAAATCATGAGCACTTTAAGAAAAGTATTTAATTTAAAAAAAAAATTGAGTTTCCAATACCAAATTTCATACTTTCTAAAAACTTCTACTCAGATATTACTGTAATATTCAGATTCAGGGAACATCTCACACCACCTCGGTTCAGCTCTGGGATTCAATCCTTTAAAATGAAAGGCTAAACCTGTGCTGTTCTTGACTACTGGGAGCCTGGGCTTTTACAAGGCACCTTATCGTGAGAACAGGCTCTCTCAAGATTCCCAAACCCAATTTCTAAACCAAAAAGATTCAGATAAGTATCTGAGCATTTGCAATGCTTATCTGCTGTAGCTGCTCTCCTGCCTTGATGTTTTGTAGGCCTCCTCAGTGAATGTTTGCCTAAACTCTAAAGAGAATTCCATGGCTATGCATGTTCAAATTCCTCCATACATACAGATTAATTTAGAGGGAAATCTCCACAGTTTTTCTGGAGAATACAGAAACTACATTTGCCTTCTTTACATGTGGTGCATCCTTTGACAACCCTGACAAGTGCCTCCTCCATCTCACATGACCCGTGTTGGGGTCTCCATGAAGTTTGCCCTTAACTCGCATTACAATTAGTTTGTAACTGCACAAACTGCCAGGAAAAGAGGTAATTTCCTTTGTAACTTCATTTTTTAGTTCGACTCTTTAAGGGCTAATTTGTCGGCACACTTTATTTCTGTGATCTTGTCTGATGAAGTACTTACTGCAGGAAGGAGTTTCTCACCATTCTCACGCACAGCCCCTCAAACAGTGCTGTCTGACCTGGTAACTTCATCTCCTCCTCATGGTCCTCCTGCTTTTCCAGTTCATCCCATTCTGCTTTACTAGAACACCGCCCAACTTCTAATAACAAGATGCAGGACTCAGCCTAGGTGAGGGTCGTGTCTTTAGGTTGATCTGAAGGTGGAAAGCCTGCTTTGCAATGCAAGGTAGTATTCCATAATTACACAGGTACCTCGATAGTAAAAACGCTCGGGGTACAAACCCAGAAAGGCAGAGCAGCAGCTCCCACCAGATCTGCAACACGAGCTCCGCTCTGTGCAAGCCTGGCAACCCAGGGATTTTCAATCCACTTCAGACCCACAAACTCGGTGCCAGCTGGGAGAGGGCAGATCGCATGTTGAAGCTTTAGAACGAAGTGAGAAGGTAAGATACAGCAACTTCTGCAAAACACCTCCTAATGACAGCCCACACAGCCATTACAGAGGCCAAACATATCAGCTTCCCACTCAGCAGAGCTGCCAGAACTCGACTCAAAGCAAAATTTATATAAACGGAACAAACAGTATCATATTCAGCCATCGCCTGTGACTGCCTTCATTTTGAGAGCGAGGAAACCAAAGGATTCTGAGTTACCAAAGAGAAGGGGGAAAGTCCTTTCCCACCCTCACAAACAGAATAATCCTTCTGTTCCCCCGTTTGGAAACTCCTAAATGCTCCAAAGCGGCTCTGCAGCCATAAGGACCTGCAGCATTTCAAGACAGCAGTTTCTTATCCTAAAAAAGAGATCAAAGCACAGAAGTGAACGCTCTTCACATGCATTCCCCTTGCTTCCACACCCCAAATGTCATAAACATCGTGAGCATCTTACTGCCCGTTTTGCTTTTATTCCCCCTTATTCGTTGGATCAGAAGAGTTTCCTGAGAGAATATTAAAACACCGAGGAGCATCAGGATCACACACAGAGAGCATCCCTGGGAGCTCACAGTGCCCTTCCGAGTTGGAACTAAATCCCTACAATAACAATAAACATGAGGTATTACATGTAGCAGGAGCTCACTCTCAGGGTTTATAAAATCTGAGTTTGGGAAGGAAAAGCTTCTACAAGCATGGAAATAAGTTGCTTGCACACTGGGTGTTTGTCAGATGGAAAAGGCTGGTGCATCTCATGCTATTTATTTTTTATTTGAGGGACAAGCTTACAGAACTTAAGATTTCCAATGCTTCGCTCTCAAATTACATGACACGATATTACTGGAATCAACAAGTTAGATCACACCAGTCTTGCACCCAAAATACATAAAGAGATACCAGGATGAAATAAAGAGGGTGGTGCAAACAAAAACAAATACTCCATGAATAAAAGCATTACCTAAGAGCCAGCTTCCCCTTTCAGTATTCTCAAGAAATTTCTAAGAGGATTTGCAGAGTTAAAGATAAGGACCAGAAGAGAGATAACAGATGGCAGTGGAAAGAAAACAGCATGTAATAACTTTATAGGGTACATTCAGTACTCCAGTACATTAGAAGGAACCCAGAGACAACTTCCACGTGCATGTTGCTTGGTTCCCTATTTATGAACTGTAGCATCATCAAGGGCTCAACACATTAACATTTAGCTTTGTATCTGGTTTTGTATCTCCCAGTCTCTGTTTCAGCAGGCCAGCCCGGTAAGGAGAGACTTTGAGCACGGCCTGGCCACCAGCCTGGGCTCCTCACCCCGCACAGAATCCCTGCAAACAAGTGCTGTGCCCTCAGCCAGTCAGCCCTGTGGCAGTGACACAAGTGTCTGAAAACGTCCCCAGCTGAACAGAGTTTGTTTCTGGGGCAGGGCTGGTTGTTTGGGGGATTTTGTTGGGGGGTTTCTTTGTTGTTTTGTTTTTGTTGTTTTCTAAGGCTGCACTTCAGAGCTGTGTGTTTTCTGAGGAGCAGCAGACAGTCTCCCAGTCCTGCCAAGCAACCAAAATACCCCTGGTCAACAACCTTCTCTGCTATCACCACAATCACTGCTTTTTTGTTTTGCTTCAAGTTCCCAGGCTACAAGCCAAGGCTTTCAGAGGCAACGCACTGCCTGTAAGGTAAAGGTTGGTGATCCCGCATTTTTCTTTACGTTCCCAGCCTGTCTGCCCTGGTAGAAGCACTGCTGACAGGCACAGCTCCTTCTGCCTAACCTGTTTGTCCCATTCCACCCAGAGGAGGAGGTCAGTCAGTCAGTCAGTCACAACAGGCACACACAGCTTCTGTCCCTGGGCCCTCACGGTTGTCTGTTCCAGAGCTGGAGGCACATCAGTACCTACCTGGAAAATGGCACTGAGCAAAGGCAAGAAAAAGCAGCACATCTTGATCCACACATCAGAATTGCTGGACTGCATTAAGAAAATGCAAAAGGCCCGAACCTGTACCCGGAGAACTGAAACGTGAAGATATTTTGCACCCACATGGCAGGGAGAACAGCACACAGCGAGGCAAAGCTGCCAGCTGGGAGCTGCATGTGCTTGGACTGTGAAGGGAGGGAGCCAAAACTGCCTTGATAAACTCCTGCTGAAAACAAAATCCATTTAGTTATAAACAGGGCTCCTTCAAGGCCACCTTACAGGAGCAAACACCTAAACAGTCCTGAAAAACTCCTCAAACTGTCCAAGCCAAGGCTGCCAAGGCATTTTGTACCGCCCTTCCCACGAGCCTGACGGGGAGAGGTTCGCCTTTCAGTGAAGTCAGGGGGCTCTAATTGTGATAAAGGACTTTCATCCCTGGCCATGAGATGTCAAGTCCCCAGTACACAGTTATGATTTGAGAAGGACAAACTGCAAGGTTATCACAGATGGGGCCACTTTCAAAGCAAGTCACCCACAATGGTGAGCAACTGCAGTTCTGACCCACGTCCAAGCTCATCTTTTTATTTGTTGGGAACACGGGGGCATGGACACAACCTACAGCAGCCTAAAAAAAAAAAACAACACCAAAACACAGAGCTAAATAAAATAAAAAGAACTAAAACAGGCAAACAATAACCAACCCCACTCCACCTCCCTGGGCAGCTAAATGTGGTCTGTACATCCGTATGACCAAAGGACACAGATCACTCACCATGACCAGCCAAATCTGCACCCCAGAACTGCATCTGCCCTCCCCAAGGTCACTTCACAAACCTCTCCAGACTACTCTGTGTAACTCAGGCTGCTCCACAGGATCTGCTCTTAAATAAATATATAACACACACATGTATTTAACAACGTAAGTACAACGCCAGCTATTCCTTGTGTTTATTGTGTTTCTGCTCAAGCAGCTGCACCCAGACATGCTTGGAAAAAAATACAGCTGTGTAGAAATCCCATTAAGGAGAACAGTTACATTTCTAATTACCTCCAAGGCAGAGATCCCAGCATACAACAACACAGAAGGGCCATGTTTTGCTTTGGTGGTGGGGTTTGGGGTTTGTTTTTCAATTTGTTTAAAAAGGGCTCCAGTCAGTGGCAATTAAAAAATTCCTGCAGTAGCTCAGAATCAGCTAAAGCCCAGAACAATCTGTAATAACATCACACAATATCACCTTATTTATCAGCCCATTGCTCATGGACCACAGATAAAAAAGTTCCTGGCCCAGACATAAATAAAAGAAGGCAAATTTACGTCACGCAAGGCAAGAAATCAGTGAGACAGGCAGAGATGCAGATAACGTGTTCTTTAGGTTCAAAACACCCAGCTGGTCTGGAAACACTGCAGTAAGTGTGTATCCTACAGGAAAAGGAGTTCACATGGAGATCACAGGGATGTTTTCAAACCGGATGCAGCCGAGATGCACGAGGACAGAGTTCCTCCTCGAATGTGGGAACTGGAAAGGGGATCCAAGGCAGCGGTTTGTGCACAGTTTTAACCTGCAGCAAGGTCACAGCCCCACGTACCTACACAGAACTCAGCCTTGGCTCTCTCCTCCTGGCTCCTCTCTGAAGAATGGGAATAGTCCAGCAGTTTACCCCACGGGCTCGTTTTGAGTCTCTAATTTTGTTATGTTGAAGCTGCTCAAATGGAAATCACCTAACAAGCATAGAATAGAAGCTTAGCTCACACAAGATATAAAGATTAGAACACCTGGGATTTCCCCTATCTCCTCTGAGCCTACCATTGGCAACAAATGAATTTAATTTTAAGACGAGATAACCACAAAATAAAATACTATATATTTTCCACCTACCAAAAATAACTGACAATTGTTATGGGTTTGTTTGTTTAATAATATATTAATATGAGGAAACTAAGAGGTATTTTCCTTCTTTGTTTCAGCTCAGCTTCACTAAATAGCTTACAAAGCCCCCAAAGAACGTGTCTGAAACTGCAAAGCCACAAACACATCCCTCCCCACTTCCCAAATCCTAGTCCCTAATGTGCAGCTAGGTAAAGCTCAGGGAAGGAGAAAGGAGTTTTATGAGCAGAGGGCTCAGAATTGGAGGGCAACCACTGAATGTTGCCTGGAGCTAAACCTCTAAAGTTCCTGGTTGGTGAAGTGTGTCTGCCTTTGATCCGCGGAGTTCACAGTCCGCTTACTCAACCTCCACAGGAAGAGCTCACTTATGTGGTGCAAGATGAGCTCTTTCCTACACTTTCTTCAACAGTTCTATGAAACTGGCACACTGACAGGCTCTGCACACTTCCAAATATAAAAAAATACCCGGGCAGGAATTTACAGGGAGTGATATCGCTGATGACAACTCACAAACCATCCACCTCCCAAGATGTGGGTATTTTCTGAGCCAGGTCCACGAGACATCGCAAGTTGCAGCATCAAGGATATCTCCTGAACTGAACACAATGAGCCAACAATCTCACAAAGTATTTAAGCAGTGTGTGCTTGGCTGAGCATCCTACCAGCACAACTGATACAGAACTGCAGGGACAGACTGAGAAGGTCCTTCCAGAAAAGAAACCCAAAATATTCCGTTATCTTCCTCGTTCATAGCAAACTCAAATAAAAACTGGCCCGAACAAACTCCCTGGAACATTTGAAGCAGGATTTTGCAGATGGCTCTGCATGGGGTCATATTAAACACATCTGCAGCCACACTCACATGGGAACAACGTGCTGGTTTGGGTGACTATCAGGAAAACAAATGCAAATATAAGACTGCGCAGGCTGGGTGGAAGAACAGCCAAGTCTGCCTGGTCCTGCTCCTCAAAACCTTCCCACCTGTTGGGTCCTAAAGGTGCAGCTTCTATGCCCAAACTATGCCCCAAGTACTCAACTCTTCACATGAAAACTGATTTCTGCAGTATAGCCCGTTTTTTGTGTACTTCCCATCATCAAAAAGCTCTCATCGTCCGCAGACATCTTTTGTAGCAACCTGAAGCCTCATTCCAGTCATTATGAGCCAGCCTTTTGTAGCCCACAAGGCTCTCAAGTCATCTCAGCTTACTCATCCCTCAAGGCTTTTCTTGTGTCGACACTAATAGAGCCGAGTCACAAAGCGGCCCTTAACGCCAACACCAAAGGAGATGGATCTTAGGGAACCAGATTTTATATCATTAGGAGTTTTATCACTGCTTGCTTTGATATCACCAGAATGTAAACTGGTCTGGCCAGACTTTGCTTTGAGGAGGTGAGCAAAGCTCTGCTCAGCCCTGTCTGCCCACACACGCGGGGTGTAGAATGTAAATGCAAAAGTAAAATGACCACCCAGTTTAAAAATTATTTCAGAATCGTAATACTAAAGGGAAAAAGACAAGATGAACCTTCCTCCCCACCCCTGAGATAATTCATTCCCACTAGATACAGTTCCCAAAGGATCACACAGGGAATCAGTTTCCCTCACCATACTAACCAGCCTTTTCATCACTTTCCAATATCCGGCCCAACAAGCCTTTTAAAGAGTCTGAAGTCACTGGCCAGCTTGGAGATCCTGACCCTTTACTGAGGTTTTCCTTATTATTTCTTGTGGACCTAGTTTGGGCTAAGAAAAAAAATCAAATTTGTCAACTAGGGAGTCTGTGAGGTGTCACCAGTGATATCCCTACTTGTAAATTATATTCAGTACCTTAAAAAGTAAATAATTTAACTTGCACACCTTAAATTCAGAAGGGATGCTGCCCTGGCCTTAAAAAAACTTACTATTGGTAATTAGGTTTCTGGTCCTAAACAGCCTCCACTGTTACAGCTCCAACCAGCAGCTTTAACTGAGTTGCCTGTCTCTTTGTGGTTTCCTTTTGATAGAGGCTCAATTATGCTCAGGACAATGGCCTGTCTCTTCATTTTGGGTGAATAGGAAGCAAGGGTGCCATTGTCACCCGACCTCAATGCAGTCACAACAAAGGGCTCTGAAGTGCCGAAAATAATGGGCTACCTAAAGTAGCTGGGGGGGGGAAGGAGGGGGAGCTCTGCAGGAGCCACAGGCCCCCTTCTGCCAGCCCTCCCTGAGCCTCCAGCCTGGCTGAGGCTTCCCGTGCCAGGAGCCACGGCAGGGGCTGGTGACACAGGACACAGATGCCTTAAAATCTACATTATATAAAATTTTAGTGTATCTCTTTTAGCACAACACTTTTAGCTCGCTAAGCACCTTTGTACGAGATTTCTGAGAACGTTGTTTAACGCTCCTTGTCAAGAATTCCAACGGACAAAGATTTTTAGCAAGGTGAGACAGACGCCTTATCGGCAGAAATGTACTTAGAATGAGACATTAACAGGGTCACACCACTTGATATGACCAGTCAAAACTACCCAGAGGCCTTGAAGCCCCTCCAAGAAGCACAGAGATGATGAGGGTTGGGAGGAAGGGGTGGTCATTTGGAGTCCACCGACCCAAATTTGAGAGGCGTGGCGAGGGCAGGACAGTGGGAGGGACAGTTCGGGCAATGGGTGTAACTGATGAGGTAAATGACCAGATACTGTACCTAGATGGGATTATAAAAACTGTAAAGGCCTATACTGTCGGTGTGTGCAATGTATTTTGTGCACCGAAGGAGCCACAATTGAAGAGCTGCTTTTTGCCTTTCTATACTCACAACTGTCCAGAGAATTATTTCTCCAATTTTAGGCACCGCCACCACACTGGCACCGAGGGGCACAGTGTGCCCCTGGTGTGCATTCTGGAACGATTAATTAGATTGAATACTTACTGTGATAGCACAGGGGTCCTGGCAAAATTCTTGGCCTCCACACGGACATTGTTTAGAGTTGAAACTACTCTTTAACAATCTGGGGTTGGTTAAGCAGTCACAACTATAACTGTCCTTTACATTTCTCAGAGTGCTTGGCAGAACCCTCTGTTTTTCTGTGTGTAGTGCTGGCCTATAAATCCATGGAGCAAGCTGTAATAAGTTTACAGGAAGGCTGTGAGCAGCACAGTTCAAGCACCTGGCAACTTCCTGAGCAGTCCTTCCAAAAGCACAAGAGGGGAGAGGTGGGTCAGGACAGGCTTTACAGCTCTGCCCACGGGGTAGAAGGGAAACAGAGAGGCTGGGTGGTTTGTTTTAGAGAAAAACCAAACCCGGGAGCCGCGACCTTTATCGCAGGGGTGGGCTCCGGGGGGCACAGGGGAAGGGACAGCAGGACGGCAACAGCGCGGAAGCAAAGCGAGCCACGCAAGAGATCCGACGAGGAGAAAGAAGGAACGCGATTTGTGGTTTGTTTGGTTTTTTTTAAATGGGCCATAGCATTCGCTGAGAGCCGGGGAGTGAATGAAAGGCAGGAGCGGGCTGCTATGGTCCCTCATTCACCAGGGGCTGCGCGGGGCCCGCACAGCTCCGGGGACGCTCCGCTGCCTCCCCGCACCGGCCACCCGCGAACCTCATCCTCAGCCCGCGGCCTGAGGAAACAAATCGCCCCCAATCTTGCTCAAAAGCAGTGGAAAGGCTTTCCTAAACACCCCCAGCTCAGGTGTGTGCGTGTAGGTAACTCTGGTGCTCCTTATGTTTGTCTGCGTGTTATTGGCTGCTAAGAATTCCTGCAGAACGTTTTAATTAGGCAGAGCAAGACTCAAACGTGCCATAACAGTATCAGTACTAATAAATCACGGGCTGTACAGTATCCTACTGTTTGCAGTTACAAAGGGGAATTTCCAAAAATTTTTTTTTGTTTTTTTTTAAAAGAGGAAGAGAAATGAAAGAGAAAACGTGCACAGGAGTGAGGAGGATGCGAGAAGGAGGGTAAAGAACCCACCTGTTATGCTCAGGACTTGAACAGATGCAGGAATGGGAAGAAAAACATTTGTAAGCACTGCCCAAAAACTGAGTAAATAATGACAGATGGTGAGGGAGGCCAAGGCCTGACCAAGGACCTTATTTCATTATCAGAAAAGAAATTAACTTACTGAAATTGTCACCATCAGTATGAGTTACTCATCTCTGATTCTCCTGGTAAACAAACATAAATTCCTGCTGAACAATGAGCAATTCTCCTGCTAAACAATAAATCAGGAGTTTAATCCACTTCTTACAAAGCCATTTAATAACAGACTTACTTTTACAGCCAACTTTCTAAGAAGATAAGTAATTCCCTTAAGAAAGCAGTTTCTTATTCCAAAATTAGAATAATTTGACAACGTAAAAGATGACAAATAACATCTCTCTTCCGTTCTGCTAACCCTCCAGAGGGGCCCCAGCCCAAAGAGCAGGCAAGGGAGAGCAGGCATCTGCCCAGCTCACCAGCAGGAAAAGGCAGCCTGCCCTACTCGTTTTCAATTTACAGTGGATAGGAAGGAAGGAAAGATCACATTTACACCAGGGAAAAAAAACAGGTATTGCAGAACTAACCCAGATCCCAGCGACATCTTTTACCACCAAAACAATTTTCTCTCTATACTAGAGAAAAAAGAAAAAGGCCTCGAATTAACACAAGTCCAGACTTGAATCAAATGGATTAAAGGTGCAGATATTTCAATGACAACGTTTCATCAAAGTGCCCACAGAATACTGTGAGATGGTGCAAGATCCTCAGCACTGATCCATCATCTCGCAGGCATTTCAAAAGAAAATTTCCAAACTTCCAACCAGGTAACCCCATTACCACATCTGACCCAGCTGCACGTGTGCAGTTACCCCAGAGAGACTGTCGATTCCACGCTTGAATCGACTGTCTCAGACTCACAAAGCAGTCACAAAAGGCAGGCAGTGTGTCCCCCTTGCTCCCACCCCACAGCACCTCTCAGGTTCCATTCCCTCCTCACACTTCTGTGATACCTGGAAGACAATCTCCTAACCCCTAGTCACGGCCTCTGAAGAATGGGCACGCTGCTATCAGAGCCAGAGGCAAACCACAGCTGGCACCTCTCCCCAGAACTGCTTGTGAAATATTCTGCGAGTTGCCCAAGTCTAAAGCAGAGCAAAATCTGCAGAGAAATTCCCACTGGCATTTGGTATGTTGTTCCTCACAGGTGTGATCACAGAAGATTTTAGGAGCTGAACCCACAAGCTCTGCAGGAGAGCATTTCTTGATGAGCACACCAGCACTGATTTTCCACAGGCATTGTTTCCAGTAACACTTGTGGAGCCATTTTCATCAAAACAGCACCAGCAAGGGCAGAGAACAGAGCAGACCTGTAACACCAAACTCCTGTGTCCATCACCTGTACCTCCTGCAGAACAGGTAGAGCAGAGGGCAGCACACACTCAGCTGCTTGCCTGGCCAAAATCATCTCAAAGGACCTTTTTGTTTGGCCAAGACACACCAAATAGTTCCCCATTCCCAGTGCACAAGGCCACGTGCCCTGAGCCACTGTGCACTGGCCACGTTTCAAAAGCACTGATGACAGTCAGTACTCATGTCTGTATTTATATATGCACATATACATACAGAACACACACCCAGACATTGTGGATGCCTCCATCTCAGCCTGCTTCGAAGCAGCTGCACAACTTAGAGCGAAGAATCGCTTTGATGAGAAAAACACAACACGAGCATCAACTTTTTTCGCAGCATTGGCTTGAAGCTTTCTCTGCATGGCAACCTCTGGGCCTTGCTGCACAGCACAGTGCTACAGGAGACAACCTTTCCCTTAAACTTTGTGGCTATGCACCTAAAGTACATGTTTTGGCAGAGGTATCAGGTAATGAGAGAAGGTCTCTGGACAGCTTCAGAGGTAAGTGAAGCAGCCCATTCAGGTACCCACCCCACAAACAATAAAAAACCCCAAAACCCAATCCAAATTTTGGATTATGGTATCATCCTTCAAAGCTCTGCAATACCCAGCTCTTTAATACCAAAAACAGGTCAAGTTATGCAGATAAACAACACATCTGGTCGGTTTTGCAGCCCATAAACTACATCTCTTCCTCAAGCTCATCAATTAGATCTTTTCAGCACAGCAAACAGGAAGATCTGAAACAGCCATTCTCTGTCTGAACCTCCATCAAGCAGCAGAGACACCCTTTTTGTCCTGGAGGATCCACAAATATCCCTATTACCTGTACCCAAACAGGTACCCGAGCCACAAAACACACCCCAACACACTACAGCAAAGGCAGAGCTTCCAGTACAAAACCAGAAGCCACAAACTGCAAGTGCCAGCGACTGTATCTCGCAAGAGGAACCCTGGTCTCAGATCTCAGCAATCTACCAAGACATAAGACAACGTGAAGTGATGGAAATGACTTGTTCACCTTGAATGAGAAAGTCTCTGGAGACAGCTTAGTGCTTAGTATTCATCAAAAGCATTATTTCTGCAGCCAGCCAGAAAACCCACATATTTTTCTATATTTTTCCTGGGGGTGTCAGCTCACAGTCTCTTATACAGGCTGAGCACTGGCTTATGACTGGTAAAACAGCTTTTATACATTCCTCTTTCACTTAAACATCATTATGTACTTCCTTGCAACTTCACCGTGATCAAAGTCCTCATAAAACAGCAAAACAAAGTGACAAACAGGATGTATACGCAGAACTCCACTTGTGCTGGCAAAATACACAGGATCATTTACGTTTCACTTCTATCAGTTTGTCAAAAAAAAAAAAAAAACCACAAAAAACGGTACAAATCATATTATGTTCGTATCAGCAGGGGAATAAAAAAAGATAAGAATACACAAAAACAAGCAGAGCAAATGAGTTTCCATCTCTGTCACAAAACAAGAACAGACTATTTCTGCTAGCAAAGATAAAGCAATTGAAGACAAAAGTAAGGAATTAAAGTTTCCTCTACACTGGCAAGCACAACCATTTGGTGTACAGCTTAGAGCCAGGCTGTCCTGAGAAACTCTGGAGACATCACATGCAAGAGTCAAGGCAGTCTCAGCTGCTCCCTGTGTCCTAACACCAAACCCCGGAGCACAGTCCCTGAGTCACCCCTGGAACGGGACTCTGCAGAACTTACCTCCATTTTACCTCACCCCCAGGTCACCCATTTCATTGCTGCCTGGGCACCGGGATTCCTGTACTTCCAACCTTTTCACTCACCTGTCAGTCCTCATCACCTCCAGCTGTATGTCAGCACTGCACTGATAGCTGAGACTGCAGGTGTCACCACTTGATCTAAAAGCATCTCTGTGTCGCTCAGTTAAAAATTCACCAAAGTGTCCAGTACTTTCCACAGCTGATGCTGGAAAAGAGAAGCAGGACACCTTACAGAGCACACATTTATTTTCCTTTGGAAAGGACTGGTGCCAGCTGAAGTCAGTTCTCACTTCCCTGGAGTACTCAACCAGTATCAACAGGACTAGTCACGAATCTGAAGTGCAGTATAGTCTTAAAGCATTTTGCTGAAGAAAAACATTCACCTATCATGTTTTTTGTTCCTTAGTTAAGGTTCTCCACTAAATGATTTTGCTGTGTAGGACAATGACAGGCCGAGCACAGCAGTGGGGGAACTGGGTCTCTCTCTCGGTGTCATTTTCTAATACTGTCAGAGAGCTGCTTTGTAACGTGATTACATTTACCCAGCAACTTCCACATGGGGGTTTTTTTGTGCTGCCAGATCCCTACAGGAACTCTTTGGGCATCCTTTCATCTGCTCTTCCACCACGTAGAAGATGCTCCCTTCTGCCTCCCCAGTTATGTTCTAGTTTTACAAAGTCATCTTCCAGAGCCTCTTTTTTCACACTGCTCACAAGTCACCCGAGGTCATGCTCACAGTACCCATGCAGACAGCTCACCCTGCTGCATCACCAAGATTTGGATGCTCCTGCAGGAGGGAGACCACACTCTGGTGAAATACTTAATCCTCCTTTCTCGCCATGGCTTTGTACCTCAACACGCTGTGGTAACAACAGCCACCGAAATGGAAACCTCACCAGGGCACAGAACCTGCTTTCCTGTTTAGAATTACCCAGTGCACACAGTAGTTTTAGTAATTATCATAAACCAGTTTTACTCCAAACTGTCAGCCCTAGCAAGAGTCTGTCCAAGCTGGGGGAACCTCCCCAATCTTATTTGGGTATAGTATTTAGCTGACTTAATTTGAAGCTACTTTTCCCTTCCAAACACGCACGCCTACTCAGCAAACGGTAACCACAGCTGACTCAGAGGAGGAGGACAGGCTCCTCAGCTTTTTTCTTCCTGTACAAGAGAAAAACAAGAGGGCACAACACTCACTGCCTCCCTCCTTCCTCCCAATCACGGCCAGCTCAAACAGCCCTGCCTGTAAATGGAGCCAGGAGAAACCTCTTTCTGGGAGACGAGCAACAATAAAACCTCTGCTCTCAAGGCAAACAAGCATCCTCAGTTCAAGCCTGGGGAGGCTGTGGGTTTAAAAAGCCGAGTGGAAAGCCAAGCTCCATGTCATCCCTCTTCCCACACATACACACACGCTCTCTCCAAGGGCAGAAACGGGCCATCCTCTCCTGTCCCCCTTTCCCGGCGCCTCACGCTCCCTGAGACGAGGCTGCAGCGCCCGGAGCGGCTTAAAAAACAGACACAGGGCTTTGGAAAGGCGGGAGGAGGCACCGAGTTACCCTCCCCAATCACCCCTTTGGAAATCACACACTCCCCATCTCCTCAGCCCTTCGTCTGCTTCACCCCTTTTGTTGTTGCTCCTTGTTTTCCCGACCGGGAGCGCAGAAAGCGCCAGGCTGCTACAACCACACCCTGGAATTAAAAAACATCATAAACACGGGCTGATTTACATGCATGCATTACTTGGATAAACACATCCCTGGCACCAAAGAGCACCACCTCGACCCAGAGAGCTGCAGCACTGAGAACTCCACCTCTCGTCGGGCTCCTGGAGCTGAAATCGCACTTCCAGCTTCCCAGGAACACGGAGCAAGAATCCAGACGAGGTGGAAGTGGCAGCTCTGGAGACACTGCAAGAGGCAACACTCATCAATCTGCATGCAAAAGAAACTGTGATGCCTCCAAAAAGTGCAGGAAAAGAAAAATGGTACAAAAAACATAATCACAGAAACCTGTTGTCCAAAGCATTGAACAGATTCTCAGTCAACAACATCTAAGGAATCAACTGCAAATGAAGCACAGACACGGCTTTTCCTGAGGATGTGAGGGTGTTTTCTGAATATAAGATTTCCAAACATTCCTGACAGGGCCAGTTCTCTTTTCAGGAAGGGAAAGTGGAAAGACAGATTTCCAGGTGTTCCTGTAATTATTGATTAGACTCAGGAAAAGCACCTCAGAAAGCTCTGACGGCCCATCACACCGGACTCGTTCCTGGGTGCAGCTGGTCATTCCCTGCAGGGCTCTGGTCTGACCACCTCAGGACAGGACACATTCACCAAACACAGGGATTAAAAATTACTCACATATAGTCAGTACTTTTACACTTCTGCACAGTCACTGGACACTTACTTTTCCTAGCATTTTGTCTTCATAGTGCTTTCAAATCCACACAGCAAATAAAAGAGAAGGACACCGTTCCTGTATGGGGTGCAAATCCATTTCAACTCCACTTGGCTACTCTTCTGAAGGATTCTTGGATTTTAATAACCACTGAAAAATGTA
>JAYRBT010000018.1:3981426-4052030 GCA_036023395.1 Myiotriccus ornatus | reverse complement strand
GGTTGCACATTATCACCAATGCAATGTCTCCAGGATTTTCTTCCAAACCCTTAAGTGTGATTTTAAGTTCTTCCAACCAAAGCACAGTATCAGGGACACAAGCTGATTTCAGGGACAAAAAAGTCCAACTTAATCAATTTGCCTACTACCAACAGACATGTTTTCCAAACCTGTATTTCAGTTTCACAAGCACCACTAATGCTGCTACAGTTAAGAATTTGCATTGGGAACGCTGTGCTAAGAAGTAAATCACAACCCAAATTCAGGAAAGAAAACCAAGGTTGGAAGGACTCTCTTGGATCTCCAGGTCTTGCTCACCCGCTGTCTCCAGCACAGCACAGCTCATACGACACCAACTTCTCGCGGTTTTAGAAGCAACAAAACCTTTCCAGGTACTCTTAGGAACCCTCCAGCAGAGCAGGGAGTTGTGAGTGCTGTGGGTGGGATGCTGAGGAAATACCTCCAGTAACATGACGTGAAAGATGTCCTGAGACCATGGGATGTTTGTACAAACATTCCTCTATCATCAACTTCCATTTCTCTGAACTTCCCTTGGTTTTTCAACACATGGATTTAGAGCTCTCTCTACCCAAAAGGACCCACTCCTGACCACTCTCCTGCCCGATGGGACTCCTGGATTTCTATGTTTCGGGTAGGAGAAGCTGTTGGGGTTAATATGACCTTAATGACACCACCGAGCTGCTCCTCATCACCAGCTCAGTTTCTGGCAGCAGCAGACACTCACAGCTGGGGGGTTTGCTGCTCCTCACCAGATTACGAAAAGCAGTTTCAGTTCCCCCCCCAAATGAACACACCATCACTGGGGGAAAAAATACTTTAACTGAGAAGCTGCCACCTACTGCACTCCTCTTCCCCTCCTCTCCTGCCACAAGTTCTTACCAGTAAGGACTTGTCTGAACTGCACAAAGCCAGAGGAAATGGTGTCATCACCAGATAATAGAAAGTATCAAACTACCTAATTTCGGCTACGGAAAGAACTTGCTCATGGAAAAGGGAACTAATACAGAGCAGTACAAGTTTAGAGCAACCGAGGCTCGGAGATGCACAGCCACGTGTTCGAGCTTTTCAAAAGCCCAGGACATGCACAGCTCGGGTCTCAGCCTTCCAAAGGCACTTCCGTGCACGACACGAGATGGGAATCAGCGACCTCCCTAAGAGGTAGGAAAACACATTGATCCTGTACCCCAAACACCAGCACTGCTGTGGGATCTCACACACGCTGCCTGGCTGTGGTTTTGTATGTAGTAAAACACAGGTTGCTTCTGTACCATCCACGATCCCAATGCTAAACTGAAAAGATAAACGAGCCCATGCCGGCTCCGGAGGGATGGCAAGGATGGGCACGTGAAGGGAACTGCTCTCAGGAACTGGAAACAAAGCAGCTTGGCAATCAGGGCCTCCAAGTCCTGCACTGCAAATCAAGTCCAAGACAGCTAAAATTTAAAGATTATTTCCTGCAGCCAATTAGGGTAAAGATGCAATTAACTGTCTGCACTTCCTGAAGGGCAACGTGTGGGAGCAGGGAGTCAGCTCGTTCTGGAGCTGCCACCTAGACTGCTGTCAGCTGTGACAACATTTTTCATTTAAGGTTTATTCACAAATAACAGATCTGACTGTCCTGAAAACTTTTTCCACATGCTACACTTTATTGTTCTTCACTTCAAAGCTCTGGAAATTCAGAAGCCCGAAGTACACTGCAGTCAACAGCACTTCCAGTCTCTCAGACCTAATTACAACCTGAGCCACCACTCCAAGTTAACTTCTACTCAGTTCTGGCTCTTCTGCCACCCAAAACAAAGCTCACATTTCCACTCTTAGTTCCCTGACTGCATTTGCCTATTTTAAAGTAGCAGAAATTAATGTTATTGTTAAAAATAACTACCATAAATCATTTGGGAGTTGCAGTTAAAATACTTGCCTGTATGACAACTAGACACAGCAGAAAGAACATCTATCAACTTCTTTCTCTTTTCTGAAGTCAGGATCCAGAAATAAACTACTTACAGAGAACAAATGCATGATTTGTTTATATATAACTTTGCATATATACATAGAATACAGTATAGACATTCACACATGATCGCAATATATACCATCTGTAAATCAAATTAATGCACTTGAGTAACTTGTATTTTGAACTGGTCAGCAACACACAAAGTGCAGCTTTGGGACTGCCAAAGACAAGGTTATTTTTCACTCAGCTGAGAGGAAAGCTCTGGTCACAAATTATTAGTGAATCCACCAAACACAACAAAGAATTTGTGAGTCTCAACAATTAGAAAATGACTGAGGTTCAAGGCCGAAGAGTATAAATGCCAGCTGCTCTTTTAGCACTGAGAGGGATCCCAGGGAGAAATTTGCTTGGGAGAGGGGGGAGAAACAAACAAAAAACCTTTCCCTAGATGGCAGAAGTTGAAATGGTTCCTACAAAACAGCTTATTAGGTACATTCAAGGCCAGCAAAAAGCTCCCACGAGCAGCACTCATCTGCAGTGGAAGGAAAGGACTCACCAGCTCTGTGTCTGACCCCAGGCTGAAGTATGTGCAAGTAATCCTATGGCCACCAGGGGTTTGGCATAATTTAAAATTTAAGCTAATTTTAAACTGTCCGGATGAGGAAAAAACAATAAAACTAACACGAGGAAGGTGAAACAGAGCTCCAGCAAAAGGATGGACAAGACAACATCCCACAGCTGTGACTGGCCAGTCAGGTGGGTGGAGAAGAAAAAACTCCCCCCTCCAGAAACAGGAAAAGTTGTAGTGCAGACCAGTCATCAGGAAACCGTAGAGGAAACGAGCAGGTTTATCTCACTGAGCCCCTGAAGACTTTTCAGGAAGTACTCCAGGAAGCAATGAAAGGCTCCTCTGGCCAGCCCTGGCTGCCAGCACACATCCACAGCCCAGCCAGGCCCGAGCAGCAGGGGCAGGGGTCCAGGTGGTGCATCTGAAGCCTCATCCCCTCCAGGGAGCAATAAAGAGGCTTCACCATGTGGGATGTACTCCATTCATTCTCAACAGGCTGATCTGGCCAAGGGCAAAAACCTGCCACTGATTACAGGCAAGAACCTTAGCCAGCATACAAAGGAATTGTAATTGAGGGGGGGAAATAAAACATCACATTTACAGTCGATTTCCATCTCTTTTGGTAACACGAGACACTGCCTATTCCAACAGCAAGCAAAAGCTTTCAACAGAGTGCACAAAACACTAATATTTTCTGCTGTGTGGGTTTCACAAGTCTGCTGCTGCCTTTAGGGAAACTCAGCCCCACTGCTCAGGTACTGCGGAGCTTGTGAGCCACCCAACCCTCTCTCCGCCTCTCCAGCACCGCTGACAAAAACGCAACGCCGAGATGAGCGAAGCCATGAGGTAGAGCTTCCAAGCACCACCAACTGCTGCTCCAACTGCTGCTCTGGCAAAGCACTGAAATGGCATCTGACACGTTCAGAGACGTTTTCTGGGCTCTGGGGATAAAACAAACTGGCCTCGCTACTCGAAATGCAGAGCCCTGGATTCCACACGCAGCAGTTCCAAGTGGAATCAGGACACCAAAGCAAGTGGACTGTCCCAGCAGCTTTTTGTAGGCAAACAACCTGCAGCACAGCCCTTTAAACCTGAAAAGCACTCGGTAATTGCATGAACACCTTTATTTTCAAAACATTCAAGCCCCTTGTCAAAATTGTTTGCTGCTGATGTGTATGAACACATCACTGATACCTTAAAAACTTGGAGCAAGATGCACAGGTACATACTGAAACGATGCCTGGGCTGGTCCCCAGCAGGACAAGGGAGGGGATTCTCCCCCTCTGCTCTCCTGAGATCCCACCTGCAGAGCTGCCTCCAGCTCCGGGGCCCCAAACAGAAGGACACGGAGCTGCTGGAGCGAGTCCAGAGGAGGCCATGGAGATGCTCCGAGGGTGGGAGAGGCTCTGCTTTGGAGACAGGCTGAGAGAGCTGGGGGTGCTTTTTAAGAACTCACTCATTTTTGGTCTACCCTGGCCACAAAGTAGCATCACAATACACTACATTGCTGCATGTTGTGTCAGGATTTGAAGAAATTTAAAGGACAGCCTATCAAAATTGTTATAACTCAGCAATACAAGCCTGGAAGATGAGCACTGAGATCATTTACTGAGATTGCTCAATAAATGTGACAAAGGATCTGCTTCTAATACAGTCACACAGCAAACTCCGCTTCTTGGGGAAAGAACCCACACATCCCAGCCTCTGAACCACCTCACAGCACCCCCCTGGGTCACCAATCTGCCTCAAGTACCAGCATTTCTATGAACCCCTGAAATTGAGCTGAATCCCTCCTACTCCTTTCCTCTCACGGCACCCTCTTCCCAGAATAAGCTGCAAATCTTCAGTACACTCAGTGAGGGGAGGGAAAAAAAAAAAAGGATTCATCTCATGCATTAGGTTTTCATGAGCTCTGTCACAAGCTGTCCATATAGCAACGAGAATTTACTCTTTAACCTTAACTCCTAGCAACATATTCAAATTCTGGTAGCAGCATCTTTGATGCTTAAAGACTGTGCTGACTTTAAGAGTCAGTGGAAAAACGTATCTATGCACTGCAAATCAATACTTTTTCATTTCTTCCTTTCAAACTCTGCAAATTATTTCTGCAGTTGTAGATTTTTCAGTTTTAGGCAAGCAAAGGGGAAAAATAATAGTTTGCAGTACCTTGATGAGAAAAAGCAGCAGAGAGACTGCAGACAACCAGACACCAGAATAAATCCTTGATAAAGCCTGTGTTTGTTCAAGTAATTCATCAAGAGCAGAAAGAATCTGAGGAATACCTGCTTGATAGGTCAAAAATTTGAGTCAAATGATAACACAAATATTTAACTGTTTGCAGTCACTTTGTTTACAGCCTTTAGAAAAAAAAACCAAATTGCTGTACTGTGTGGAACAAACTGACTCTTTCAACGTGAACTACATTCTCTACGGATATCCTGAAATTGCTACACCTTCACCTGACTGCACGTTCCTCAGATCGTGCTCTGTGCCCACAGAAACCAAACCCTTGGCTGCTGAAAGCTCAGCTCTTACTTCTCCACGAGGTCTCTCATGTTCCCAAGTTCAGAACAGTCGTCTCAGCTCCGGAATGACTCGGGAAAGCGTGTCTGGTGGTTATGTCAGAGAACAGCAAGTCTGGCATCACACTTCTATTTCAGGCGGTGCCAAGGACTGTGACCTTGAACAAGTCACTTCACCAGATGTTAAGGTACAGACTTCTCAGTGCAAGGAGGAGCTGTGATGCTTAATCCTCTCACAAGCGAGGAGTTATTCTGAAGAAAGGCATGTTTTTAAGTACTGGATTAATCAGACTCTAGATATTGTTTTTTTTCTTAGCTCAAATGGATGCTTTATCCTAGGAAATGAAAATGCACAAGGCTCATTACTAGAAAATAATGCATTCAAAAATGCTGCTGTTAAGAACTGTTGTTTGCAATTATTTACCTATTTTTAATGAATCGCCCCAACTGGCATCGACCCAAGGTGCATCTTGTGTCTTTGCTTCCTCACTACTTCTTTCTCCTGCTTTTCAGTGGAGGGAAATTTTCCCCACCCCAAAAAGCCACACTTCTCAATTTCCCCGTTCAGCTGCAAAAACCTCCCAGAGCGGTGCTGCTGGAATGGGGCTGATCCCTCCAGGGATGAGGAGATAAACCAACAATTTTGGATTAAAATAGAAAACATTCTTATTCATATCAGGCCATTTCACTGCCTTGTTCCTTTTCTTAAAATTAAGTAAACAGGACTTATATTTAGAGCTAAAACTAAGTTGACAGTGACCCTGTTACAACAACAGTACTTCGAGTGCTTTACAGCCCAGTGCCAGTTCAAAGTTTAGATTCTGGCCAAGTGACCATTGGAGAAATAAATTAATATTTCATTACAAAAATAAATTTCAATAAACTGTTCTGGTTTGAACTCCCCATCTTTATCAGGAACACGAGGTAAAGCAAACATTCTTTTTTCCAGAAAAAGAACATCCATAAATTCAGAAGGAAACAGTAGGTTTCAGTGATGGAAAAATATTATTCAGCATCCCAGTTAACGAGGGAATGTCACTGCTGATCTGCTGGCAGCAGGTACTTAATTCTCAGAGGGCTTTGTTTCAGCCCCTTTGCACTATGTCCACTGGAGCTGTCGAAGTATTAGAAACATGTCTGAAGCTCATTGATCCAACACGCAATTTTGTTTGATCCCCTCAAATCAATCCACAATTTTAATTTCTTTTCAAGCGCAGAAAACACCGCTCTTAACCCCAGGGCTGTGATCACACAGCTCTGAGAGCACACAGCCCTGGGTGGATTCCAGACAAGGTTCCTTTCTTTACAAAATTTGCTGGCGGGACACGGCTTCACCCCAGGATTATTTTCTATTTCCAGGTAGCAAAGCTGTCCCTGAACAAACTGCGCTATTTCACAGCTATCTATAGCACATACCAGGCAGCAAGGAATTTTAATCCCAAATCCTCTTCCCCCTTCATTATCCCCAAACTGACACCAACAGCTTTCAGATACAGCATCTCTGGCTGAGAAACTTTGATGAGACAGAGTCTTTGGATAAACCCCCCTGGATTATTCCCTGCACTGGAACATCAACCACACAGGCTTTGCCAGAGTCTCTCCTCGTGCTCTCACTGCCGCAGCGACAAAGGGTTCACCTCCAAAAGCAACACCTTCTGTTTGCAGCTCCAAACCTGAACCACTGAGCCCAGAACTCGAACAGCTTCGCAGGAATGTGTCTCAGAATGACAGCCTTCCTCATGGATTCAAAACACCTCCACCTGGAACCCCAGAACATCCTGCCACCCTCACCTGCCCCTCACAGCCCTTTAGATCTCCCTGTTCGTACAGAACTGCTGGGAACAAGGGGCAGCAGCAGCAGCTCACTCTCAGGAAGCTGTTCTGGTTGTGATCCCACAAAATCTGTGCCTTCCCCCCCCCAAGTTCCACATCTTCCTTTCGTGCCTTCATAGCACCTCGCTCCCAGCAAAGCTCCCGCAAGGAAAATAAGGTGTGGACAGATTTATTTGCCAAGTTAAGTACCCATAACTTGTTCCACGCTCCTAATCCCTGCTCAGAAAACAGAACCTTCATAACCCAGAGCGAAATATATGCAAGAACATGAACCAGTGCGAAATGCAGCCTCTAATTTTAGATGTGCAGTTCATATGAAACTAATCGAGCCTGCTAATCTTCGAGAATTATTTCAGCTACTTCATTTTAAGAGCCTTTTTTGCAGCAAGTCTGGTTGTGTTGAAGTTTTCCCCAACTTAGTCAAGGCTTAATAAAGAGCATTGTAATTTTTTTTTAATTTAGTAAGAGCATTTACAAAGCTGAGAAGTGCCTCAAGAACGAGGCTGCCAGACCGAAGAGAGTGATGCTGCTTATAGATTTTTTTTTCTTATTTAGTGGAGTTCTGTAACTGCATTCACTGACCAGCCAGTGAGTGCAGAGCAGCAATGGTCTGTCTTCCTGTACCAATTACTAAGAAATTTGAAAGTGAGAACTGAGTTTTACATCACAAGTTCTCACACTCCCACTGAGCAGATACTACAACTGCAGAATCCCAGTATTCCAGTGCAAGCAGGGGGAGAGGGAGGGGGGAGGAAGATGATGTGAAGACAAGACCACACACAACAAGCTCCTCTGTCCACAGAGTGGCAGAAGCTACACTGAAATCAGTGCCACCAGTCTTAACCTGTGCAACTAAAATTACAGCTCACAGGGGAGGAAGATTTGTTTGGAGAGGGGGGAAAAGCATTAAAAATCTAAATTCTTCTCGAGTTTTCCTGCAAAACTCAGCAAAACCTTCAGCATTCAGAGAGGTTTCTGACTCAAATACCTTGAGCTTTATGCCCCCCTCATTCCAGAACAGCCTGTCGTATTTCCTGACTGATACAGACCAGCGGATAGAGATGCCCTCAGGATGGATGTTTGCAGTAACAAAGGCACAAATTTGGATCACTTGCTCAATTTAAAACCATTTCCAGGCTCCCAGGTTACAATCAGGACAAGTCTATTCCATGTTCTGTCTCACTCACCCAAATCTCACTGAATGCAGACTTGGAGACTTCCCTCCACTCCAGGCAAAAACATCCCACACAAACAGCTTTGAGACCTCCAAACATCCCGAGCCACAGACCAGGTTTGGGCCCTGCCTCTCCATTCCCTGTGTTTCAAAAGGAATCGTAACATAATCCCCTAAATGCTTCAGAGAGTTTCCCAAGGCTGTGTTTGTTAAAAATGGGAGCAACTGGAAGAACTTTCAAGGGATTTTGTCGTGTGCTTTGACTACCTCCAAGTTAATGAAAACATTCTGTCCACAGAAAGGTTCTCCTAGAGGATTTTTACTGAATCAGAGGGACAAAACGACTGAAAAGGAAAAACTGGCTTTTTGGTCCATGACAAATAATCTGTGGGAAAAGCAAATCACCTTTTCCTTTGTTCTTTGAAAAATCAATCTGAGCACGTTCTGTGTTACATCAGTCCTGTAGGACTGAGCTGAATGTCGAAATCATCACTGAGATTATGGACCAACCTCGACACAGCTCAAACCATCCTCCTCTACAGAAATGATGGGACAGAGACCCTCAACCTGCAGGGCACAGTGAGAGGGGGATCAGAAACCTCGACCATCTTTCCTCTTTTCTGGCAATTCACACCCTCCAGGATAAACACCTGTTTAATCTCCTACTCGTTTACTATCGGCAGCCTTCCTATGACTCCATGCGAAGGCCCCGTTTCACACGGATTTCAACATCACCACGACATTCCTGTCCCTCACTGCCTCCAGGAAATCTGAGCAGTTTGTAGGAAGCATTCCTCTGGTTTCCCTCCTCCTCCTCCTCTACTACAGCAAGCTGCTACAGCACTGGAACCCGTGCAGTTCAGTGTACACAGAAGGGAGAGGCTCCCAAGGATATCAAAATCACTTCTCCAAATGCAGCCACTGCCACCACAAGTGCACAGAGGAGGGAGGAGCTGCAGGAGCATTCCCAATCCACCAAAGATGCCCGAGCCAGCCCCGCTCTTCCCATCACTTGGGAGGTTTGGGCAAACCTGACTGACTTTGCCTGGAGGAAGTCAGCACTCCAATTATTCCACCAGCTCTGGAGAGAGGAGGTGGAGCAACTGCTGGCACAGGAGCAATAGAAAACAGCTGGGAATCAGCAAAGTCTCAACAAGCACAGGATGTAGATGGACAACAGCTAAATTCATTTACTGAAATGACTTAAGCCCTTCTGTAAGCTTTAGCCCTGGCCTCAGATATGCCAGACGATACCCTGGTTACTCAATCCCGAGCATTCCAGCCAAGGGAGAAGCAAAAACATCCAACACCCTCCCCCTTCTGCAGCTCCTCCCACCCAAACCCCCAAAATCCCCTCTTACAGACTCGAGGCAGGTTTAGGGTTTCTCCAAGGGGAAAAAAAAAGAAAAAAAAAAAAGAGAGAGAGTTGGCAATTCCCTCCATACTACTTCCTAAGAAGGACTTATTTAAAAGCCTTTAAAAACCCCATAAGCTATTACATTATTACATCAGGGAGAGGTAACTCATTACCTTGCTTAGCCAAGTCAGAAGTAGCCAGTTTAGGCAGCCGAAATTCCCACTGATAGTTAGCCCTCCCTCACTTCCACGGCCTTTGGAGGGAAACAATCTCTGTGGCAGACAGCAGGAGCTGCAGAGGTGATCCCAGCCTGCAGTGCAGGCCATCTCAGGGACAACTCTGTGCACAAGCTGAGACAATTTGAATTCCCTCCAGCTCAGCTGCAACCTGTCATCTTTTTTACCAATACATCTACCTGACCCCCCAAAATATAATCATCATTTTTAAATGCTGCAGAAAGCCTTAACGTGAGAGCTTCACTTGCTGCATGCAACTCATTTTTTAGGTGAACAAGAGCGTTTATTGGTTGTAAGAGACAAGAGGACAATAATAATCCCACCTCAGTACGACTTAGAAGCTTCCAATAGTGGAGAACCTGTTCTACCTTCACAGTTCAAACTGAAATTCCCTCTCCCGGGCAGACTTGTGCTTGGGAAGTGTTAGCAAGAAGATTACTCCTGGATGGTATTTCAGTCACAGCAGCATTTTGACTACACTTATCTCCTACCTCTGCCTGACATGTCTTAACTAAATTTAACCCACTAATCCCAACACACCTGAGACAGACAGCAGCCACTAACACTATCACTCCTACCTTAACCAGGAACGCAAACCACAAAGTAAGATTACTCAGATTAAGTGATTGACTCGAGGTCAGAGGAAGTGTGTATCGTCTGCCCTGAATTTGAGCTTCGGACGAGGTAACCTCCAGCCCTGAGCTTGAACCAAGAGACCCCCGTGGCTTTCTGCAAGCTGCTGTGCCAAAGCACACCTCCTTTCCTGTTTCCTTTCCCAATCCCTGTGCATACTTGCTCCTGCATTTCCGTGGGGCTGCCTCTGTTCCTACTCCCTGGGCCAAGGAGCGCTCTGAGGAAGAGCCACCCAGCTGCACACACCACAGAGCCAAGGTTAGCTCTGACACTGCACAGCCCCACACTAATTGGCTTTCCACAGCCAGGGAGACGCTGTGTCTCCTTCTCCAAGTGGATTTTTTCCCCATGCACCAGCCTGAGGCAGAACCCTCAGTGCCTCCTGTTCCACCAGCCCAGTGGCCAAGGGAGCGAAAACCAGGGAACACTTCCCGTGGTGAGAAGGAGCTCACTGATGATTCCACCAAGCCAGCAGATTTAATGGGTTTTGTAAAACCATCAGGAAAAAGAGGTATTGGCAACATCTTCCAGCACATCAGCTTGCTGTCCAAAAAGGGCAAAGCAAAGCCATTTATTTCTCATTGCACAGAGGAGGAAAGAGCTCAGTCTGGAACAGCACTTGGCGTGACACGACTGAACACACAACCAGCATTTCCAGTCACTTGGAAAAGACAGGAGCCCTCCACATCCACCACAGTATTTCAACACAGTGACCACTGCAACTGAACGGCATCTGGGCATTGTGGGTGACCAGAGGAGTCTCTGGTTGAGACTAGAAATGAAGTATAAGCAACAATTAAAACAGTACCATTAGACATGATCGACGACAACCAGCCTGGAACTGCTCAGCCCTGCAAACTGCTGTCTTTGGAGTGAGAGAGGGTAATTAAAATATGGAAGATTCAGCAGATTAATTCAAATACACGAAGTGAAGGTGCCTGCAAACACCCCACAAACCTCCCTACACAGAGCATGGGACATCCAAGAGCAGCAGTGCCGAGTCTGTGGGGAGCTCCCCAAGGAATGTCAGAACTCTTCATACTTAGAACGTTGCCCTGGGTCTACAAAAAGGGAATGCTGTGCACTGGAACAGATGTCAGGTGAGTCCTGTGCCTCAGCTACAGGTGCAGCTGGGGAGATATCCTGAAGCCCCTGTTCATAATGAAACCAGAATTTTAAAAGATCCTCCTTATTTCTGCTTGAACTCACAGGAATGGAGACTTCAAAACCTCCCTCTGAGAGACAGATCACGTTGTATTCCTAAAGGAAAAGGCTATGTATTTTATCCAGTACCCACCCTTTTTCTCTCATCTCTTTTTCATTCTCTTTCCTGCCAAAGCATCAAAATTACAGTAAAAATAAGTCTCTAATACTGAGTTTCATCAAGCAGTGATCTGCACACCACCACCATGCCAGACACTTTTGATACTGTGCTCTTTACAGGTAATAATCCAAATTACTGAGATTGGTCAAAGTAATAAAGAAACCACGGCTCTGAAAGCCACCAGAGATATAAATATTTTCTCATCTTATTACTTGTTCCCCTTTTACTTTCCACAGAACACTACAAATATGGCATTTTTTTAAAAATCACTGATTTTAATATTGTCTCATTTGTAGTTGCCATGGATGCAGTATTTTATTCTGCTCAGACACCGATGGTTTCACTGTTAACTCTTGACTCACACATCCTAAAAATGTGGAGCTGCTGGAAACTCTGGTACTTAAACAATAAGGGAAGGTGGGACCATACAGGTTTCAGCACTGATTCTGAAAGTTCACAGTTCATCTTCAAGAAATTATTGTGGTGCAGACACTCCTGGCAGAGAACTTTAAATATGAGGAAGGAGTACATTTTAATATTAAAAATTCAAGGGCCTGACACTTCTCCACATAGTTTTTATTCAAATCTGCCGGAAGAACGGAAAAAAAAAACACAAACAACTTTTCTCTGCCCTGATGCATCTTGGTCCAACAGCTTCCTGCTGATTTCTGTAGTTAAACGGTTGACCCTTGCCAGGAATGGGACCCAAAGTGAAAAGAGTCATGGTTTGCCAAGTGAAGCAGAATCCACAAACAAGCATCTCACACTGGCTACAGATTGTTTCCTTTGAGAGATTTAAGAGGGAGAAGGGAAGGAAGCCATACTGTGGTAAGGCTGGGTGTTCCTGCGAAATGTATTATTTACAACTCAGAAATTAATGCACGAAGAGAGGGAGACGCACAACCTGCTCTCCCGAGCCTACTGTGCTTTCCCATCTCATCTCCCCCCACTTCCACAAACACTCACTGGCTCCCCCCTCAAGCCCAGGGTAGTAAGTTTAACTTGTGCAGAACACTGGCTGACCAGAGAACGCTGCCACAGAAAAACCCCACAGTTTGTCAAGATAAGGTCTTTTCCGTGTGTACACAGAGTTGTGCAAGTCCACCAGAAAATAATGTGCATTATTTATTACACATAACACTAGGAAATCTGTAACACTTACAAAGACCATTATGATGCCATTAAAAAGATTTCATGTTCAGCTTTCTAAGCATCTTGGGCACCCAGCCATCGCTACAATAATTATTATATTTATCACTATGTAAACTAACTGTAATGCTTCATTAAGATAGAGAAAAATGGTATCACCGAGGTCCCTGCAAGAGCCAGTTAAATGTTTCCTCTCTGCAACTACTTACTGGGCTGCTCCAGGAGATTTTACTGTGGTAGGACAACACAGAGGCTAAAGAGGGTCCTGAGCTACCAAAAGGCATTTATGGAGTAACTGCACTTGCTGGACTCTCCTGAAGACCGTGGCACAGAGTTTTAAGCTTGTGCTCATACACAGCCATATGCCTTTTAATGCCAGAACCCCCTGACAGATGCCTTTTAAGGCCATCCAAGAAGGGAGGGAGGTGCTCTGAACACGTGCTGGATGTGCTGCGAAACGAAGACAACAGTTCTGGGCCCCAATGGGTTAAGAATGAGGCCCAGGGGCATGGAAAGGCAGAGCTTCCTGCTATCTGCTTGACCTGACAGCCTGGCAGGCACAGGCAGCTATTGTCCTCACACATCCACCTCCTTGGAATCAGAAGGATCCCTTCTAACGTGGAAAACTACTGACGTGGCCATCAACGTAAGCCCCGAGCCTTGGAGAGCTTTCAAACACGTTTGACACTGGCACGGTACTGACTGTACAAACCCTGAGGATCCACAGGGACAAAGCCTCGCTGCCCCTCCTGAGGCTGTGCAGCCGGAGCTTCCCACAAAAAAAACCCCACTGGTGTGTTCTCTTGTTTTCCCTCTCCGTCCCCAGAGGGTTCTGGTGGAGTGGAGGGCAGATTGAGCTCTTTGCCGGTGGATTTTCAAAGCCACTTAACCAGGTCTTTTCCGTCCCTCACTGAGTGAGTGATAGGGACAGTCACCCAGCACAGCTGCAGGACACTGAGGCCTTGGTGCCTGACCTCATGGGCTGGACATCCTCCACAAACTTTCTACCTGTTCCATTAATCAACTGGGGAAAAAAAAAAAAAGAAACATGTTGCCTTTGGAATTTTGTGTAATAAAAGGGAAATGGCAAACAAAGCTACCAGAACGACACCAGCACCAGCTGACTGTACCCTCTGCACAGACCAACACAGTTCAAGGCAGCAGAGCCACCGCAGGATGCTGGATCTGCTGGAATTTATGCTGCTGGTAATGGCAGAGCTGTTTTTACTGCTCCCACATTCAACCACCAGAAAGGCGCAGTCTCAAAGGCCCAAATATTTTCTACTTTTTTTGGTTTTTTTAAAGGGTTCTTATCTAAAAACTGTTATCCAGCTCCTAAGCAGGATTCAAACAGCCAGGGAGTCAGCAAGAACTGCAGTAATTTCCATTCCTGACCGGCAGAATTTGCTCTCAAAATAAAGTCAATGTGGCAAGATAAGAGAGAGTGGCCACCCAGATCCAGATCGACTGGTCACTAAAGCCCTGTCACTACAGATAAGGGTCATTTAGGAAACATGAGCACACAAGAGAAATGGGGATTTGCAGCGTGAGGAATTTCTGAGGAGTGACAGTTTTAAGCTCCTAAAGACAGGAAAAACAGGAGGGGTGATAAGTGCTGCAGTTCTTCCCTGCCGCACACATAAACACTTCTAACCAGGCCGCATTGATTAAGCTTTTCTGAGCTGACTAGATTATCAGGGAAGGATGGGAAGATGCTTCCTGCCTCGAGTCAACCCCCCTCGTTACTGTCAGAGAGGAGAAAGGATCAACCTCAGCATGTTTTGTTACAGAGCATTAGGCTGCACAACACCGAGCAGCCACCTCAGCGGATAAAAATCCCAGATTTATTTCCTTTAATTCTGCAAGAAAAGAGTAAGGACAGAGGGCTGTTTCTTTTCCAGAGGGAAGACAATATAAATTTCAGACACCTTATCAAGGAGCTAAAGTACAACCCCACAAACTGACTCCACAGCCTCTTCTCCCTGCTCAGAAGGCACAGAACGAGATCATCCGACTCTGCACTTGGGCCTCTCACGCATTTCCTTACTCCGACCCCAAATGGTATTTTACAGTCAAATCCTGTTATTTACTGAGGAATGCAAGACCTAAAGAATAAGACCGAGATTCCATCAACATTCTTGCTTTCAAGGGCAGGATTAGGGCAGCGGCAACACTGTGGGTACTTCCACAGCCTCTCCATCAACACCCAGGCATTTGCACAGTGAGTGACCTGCAGCCCCCACACGCTACAGAGTCCCAGAGCATTTCTGCACAAGGGAGAAAAGAACCACTGCAGTGTCTTCCACAGGCAGGGGAGTCGTGCAAAGACAGCAGTGCTCAGTTCCTGTAAACAGGAGAACACCCCCCAGACTCAGGTCCCAGGTTACGTGGGGATGCTGCACAGCAGAGCAGCACACAGAGCTCATCGCCTGCTCCGAGACACAAAATTCCCCGTGGCTCTGCTCTAAGCCCTGCTGCCCAGGTGGACTGCAACACCCTATTTTCTAAGCAAAGCACATCATGCCAATACCACGTGACCTCTCTTCTTTTCCCCCGTCCCTTTATAATCAGTGAAGAATACAAGAAAAATAAGAAAGCTTTTCTTATTGCAATCTGAATCCCCAGGAATGGGGACAAGAGAACACACTCCCCAGCTCTCCAGCCACGCTGCTTTTCTTGAAGGTAAAAGAATGCCACAGTGACCCGAGTTACTGCAGATCTGCTGCCAACCACAGACACTTTCTGAAGTGTTGATTATCGGGGCTAAACTACCCCTGTGTCTGACAGGGCTTCTGCTCCCCCACTGTTAGTTCACTCTAACACTGAGCTTGCTGGAGTCTCTTCCCTGCCATGCAGATCCAAGAGATGCTGCAGAGCAGGGACATCTCTACCTCTGCAGGATCTGAGATGGAAAGGAAGCCCAGAGTAATCAATAATTCATAGAATTATGTGGAAAAACTACTCCTCTGTCTGTAAAAACGCACGAGCGGGAAAGCAATCTGCTTCAAAGCTTCGTAAAAATACACTGGCAGATTAACTGGTGCACAGCCTAACCCTGCAAACCCAGGCTGGGGAAGGACAGGCAGCCCTGGAGCAGGCAGGACAGGCAGCCCTGGAGCAGGCAGGACAGGCAGCAAGGTGGGCATCGTGGCAAGTGGCACTGGGCACTTGCAGGAGGGCAGACAAAGCCTTGCCCCTGTTCTCCCATCTTCCCTGCCTGCCATGCAGGCAGCTCTGTGTACTCCCAGGAACGATGTTCCATGTCCCCTGTGCCTGGAATTGGGAGTTACGGTGCACAGGATCAGCTCAGTGCCTTGGGCAGTCGTTGTCTGCCTTGGCAACATCCAAAGGAGCTTCTCAGTCCCTCCAGGGGAGGTGACAAGGTTCATGCACAGCAGGGAAGGCCACGGTCAGCAGGGGAAGCCAATCAAGGGGGAAAAAACGCTGCCATGGAAGTGTCACACATTTCTGAACATGTTCTACCCTCAAAACATCCCCAAAGTTTGCAGATTCTGGTCTTATTTGTAAGCAAAAACTAGCATTTATCAGGGCACTGTGCCTTCCATCTGCAACGCCACTTACCCTCAATTCCTGACATTAAATATGCTTCTCCTCCCATAAAATACCTGCCACAACTGAGGAGGTCTGACTAGTCCCATTTCTGTGACAGGGCAAGCCCATGCTGACCTCAGAGATGCAGGACAAAGAAAATGGAACTCACAACTCGGGTTTGTATTTACTGCCTTTCCTCTTTTTACTGCAGATGTAGCACCATAAACACTAAACCTGGGATAATTCCCCCCCCACTCAGAACAGAATGATTAAGAAGGATTTCTCTCCTTTGTTACCAGTAACCAAAGTGGTACATATGGCAGTTGTAAAGAAAGGGGGGGGGGGGGGAGGAAAACCCTGCCTAGAACAAAATACCAAAAATAAATTCCTTGTGCATCCTTATCACAAACCCACGCAGGCCAATCTCCAGCAGTCCCCAAGGAATCATGCTAATTAGAAAGACACAAACAAAACTACACCAAAGGAGGACTTTATTTACTCTGATACTATCATAATAAATTTCTTCTCCAGGGTGCACTGATCTTCAAACAAACATTTCTCTCCCCACCTCCTCCACTGCTGCCACTCTGAAGTCTCTTGTCAAACATCTGAGTGTCCGACATCCAACACGTTTTCATTCAGCAGCAAACATCCACAAACAGCTGGGGTTTTCTACACAGGAGAATTTTCAGGAACTGGAATTTATTTATTCTCACCTAACAAACCAGAAGGGAGGGTTAAATCGGGGTATCTCTGAAAATCATACACACCTCCCAAGACAGAAAATACTTCGGTGCTTCTCACCAGTGACTCTTTAAACTTATGCTCACAACACAGCCATGAAAACAGATAGCTTTGACTATAGGAAAATAGAAGCTATTTCTTTACAACATGGAAAAAAAAAGTAAATCAGACATAGAAAACCATGATAAGTATGCAAAACAAATTAAAACCCTGAAGAATTGGATAATCTGCATATCCTTCTCTTTTAGGTGCTCCCCTCACTTGGAGCACTCTCCTTGCTACCACCACAGATAAACCTTCGGTAAAACACATCTTCTCATGTCTCACCCTAAAAACAGAGAATTCCAGGCTTGGGCTGATATCATACAAAACAGAGTTCCAGGCTAAGTGCTGCCAGGAAGGCTCCTCGTCACCCCTAGATAGTATCACTTTAAGCCCTGTGCACTTGGAGCCCCTGATTACGGTGTTATTCCAGACCACAGACTGAAAGAGCCTCTAAAATAACCAGGGCCAGTTCCACAAGAGCTCTGCAGATTGTAACCCAGACCTAAAAACACGCCTGATAACACACAGGAAGCAGATGTAGTATCTGCCAAAATAGGAATGATGGCATTCCCACTGCTAGATCCCTCATTAAAGAAAACAGAGTTACCATGCCAGAGGAGTTTTCTGAAGTGCAAGGAAGAAAAAGAAAATAAAAGGAAGGTGATTTCACTCCATTTTCTAACACTTTTAAATCACATCCTACAGAGTGAAAACAAACAACAACAAACCCACATACACCAACTTTCCCCCCAATCCCAGACCATAAATGGATCCATTGTTCCCAAAACAGTTTGGAGATGATCCCTCACTTCTCCACACTCGGCTCTCAATCCCGATATTCAGGCAGGAGCCAAGTCCCAAGAGGGCAGAAGATTGACCCAGGCCAGACTCAGCTGTCTCAACCAGATGCACTGTCAGGACCAAAATCCCCAGGCCCAGGGGATGCCCCTCCACCCTCCTCCCTGCAGCCCGGAACAGGACATGGATTTAAGCTGTACCAGAGAGGCCTGAAATTCAGCTCCACATTCCAGAGGAGACTGAGCCTTCTGGCAGCTTCACACAGGAAAGGCAGGATGTGTTCCCTCCCTCCTTAGCAACCCCATGGTAATTTTTTTTCCCGGTGTAAGGTACCCAGGGATTTGCTCTTTGCTGGAATTGAAAATGAGGTATTTTTGCTTCAGAAAGATTCCAATTTTGACCTGCTAAAAGCAAGTCCAGCAGACCTGGATTGTATCTGTGACACTGCTGGGACGAGAAGATGGCTCAACACACGTTTTTCTGGGCAGTGGAAGACACGTGAGGAAGAGGCCACCGAGGGTGGGTGGCAGGAGACAACAGACAGATACCTCGTGAACTGGCACATCCCATCAAGTGGGTGACATGCACTGACTCCAGAGGTCTCCCTGAGTGACACACGGATCACTGGCAGCCCTTGGACATCTCTAAAAGGTATGGAATTCTGTCCCCATGTGACAGAATCCTTCAACACCATCCTACCTTTGCAGCAGAGACCCACCAAGCACCCAAACTCAACTGCACTTTCTGGGTCTCCAGAATTTCCCATTTCTCTCTCCTGTCACACATCAGATGCTCCCTGAGCCATTCCACTAAAATGCTTCACTATTAAAAAGAAGGATTTTTTTTTATTATTTTACTATTATTATTGCTGAAAATTGTGCCTGGTTGGTTAAATGACAATACAAAACATGTGAACATTAACAGAACACTCAGCACTCAAAAAGGCCCCAAACACCCACAAAACACGTCCCACCACTGCAAGGCTGGGGTACAGCAGGAACTGGTTTCCATCTCTGCTTGCCAAGCCTATTGCACCTGGGATATAACTCAAAACCTGCCTTAAAGTGCCTCAGTTGCCCCAAGGAGCCCTGCAGCACCTCCACACTTGTGTCACTGCAAGTGTTTGCAGGGCTGCACAGTGTTCTGGATCAGGAAACTTGATCCAGGTTAAAAATACAGTTTATTTTTTGGGACCAAGTTATTTTTAACCCCAATGGAGTTCTCTGCTCCCAGTCCCAATTGTACTGGCACAGAGGTTGGCACAGGGCAAGGAAGAAGCATTTAAGGCAGCCAGGCTACTGGGAGGGAAAACAAAAATAAATTAAAAAAAAAAAGAAAAGAAGAGAAGCACAGTTGTGCTTGGAACTGATGGTTGGCTTCTTCAAGATATCCCTCCTTTAATACCGATGAAATATCAACTTCATGGCCACTGCAGTAACCCTCAGACAGTTCTCAGATGCCCAGATCCTACTGGGCAGTCTCAGGTGTTCTCCAACCCTCCACCCCTCTGAACATCCACCCCTTTTCCATCATCATTAACAACTGGGGCTCCACTTCAGATGAGATCCCGAGAATTCAAACTGGGACCCAAGGGGGAGAAAAACGAAACAAAAAGAAAAACCCACCCAGTCACCAAGACTTATTTCTGACTCCACAGGTTTTCATTTCCCCACCACCTGAAGGTTTTCCTCACAGTGGTAACAGCTGAAGGATTTTCGGTGTGTCAGCCTGACTCTGCACAACAGATGGGAAATCCATCCTAGCTCGTGCCCTCCTGCCCAGCCACGGGGAGGAAAATCAGCTTCAACGATGAGGTAACAACGCCAGCACGGCCTTCACTTCATACCCAAGTCAGCAGTCACAGGCCTGAAGCATTTCCAGTACTGTTTCAAACCTACACCAGGAGGGAAATATGTCAGCAAGAACTGAAATCACCCCCCAAGTGCCACCGATCAGGCTTTTTCACACCGACTGTTTTGTTTTAAAGGAAACAAGTGCTACCTTTTTGCAGGTGCTGATGTGGCCTACACAAGGAAGGTGTTTTTCCCTTCTTCATTTGATACTTATAAATAAATTAGGTCGTGGCTCTCCAAACAGAGACACAACACCACATGTCTTCACTCTCCCCAGCTCAAACCTTACTTTTTGAGTATTTCTAATCTCGTGCCTCACTGCACTGCTGCTCACAGGCCAGGTTTGAGTGGAGCAAGAGGTTTGCAGTTTTCGCTATTTCAGCACGTTGTAGCTAAAGACAATGCCCAGATGAAGTTTTCTTACTTCCAACACGATCCCAAAAATCCACGCTCACGTAGGTGTGGTCACAAACAGCAGCTGAACTCAGGCAGCTGCCGGAGCGCCATTCCCGGTGATCACGCTGCAACCCGGCACAAAAATTAAGGAATTCACCCTGTGGTGGGTGTGGCAAAGTTAAAAAAAAATAAAATAAAAAAAGGAGAGTTGTTTTTTTAAAAAATTTTTGAAATAAAACTGCTCCCAACTACAGGGATGGCACTTATTTGTGCGTTTCAAAGTTGGAGAAATTTTCAAGGCAACGATGCGCACATGAATGAGAAAAAATTAATGGGTATTGCAGTTGAAGCAACAAAAGACTCTTTTTTAGCTCAGTAAATGCTTTTATGGTTACTTCAAAAAATTGCCAGTTTAAGTATGACTAATTTGTAAAATATTTAATTGTCTGAAAGAATGCACTGGTTTTGTGCAAATCTGAAATCCAAATAATTCACACATCTACTGAAATGCACATAACCATGGCTAGTTTTTCGCTTTTTATTTGCTTGATTTGCAGTGGCTTTTTTAAATTAAAAAAAAAAAAAAAGCCCCAAACTTCACAGATAGAACATCAAGCATTTCAGGGCTTTCAGATCAGGTAGCATGCAAAGGTAACCTCTCGGAGAATTTTAACAAGATCCTCACATAAAAGCACACTCCCACTGTAAATCATCGGGTGTTATGAGGGGCGGATGATAGTTTTGCATTAAAAAAAAAAGTATCTTGTCTCAGAGCATCATCCTGTAGCACAGAGGTCAAATACTTAATAGAAAGACCGTCTGATCTAAATAAAGTTGATTAAGTGCTTTTTGTTTCCAAGCATCCCAACGCGCTTTGCCGACAGTGCCGCCGTTCTCACTCGCTGCTCGGGAGCAACGCGGCAGCCGCTCCCGAGTGATTAATAGTGTCTCACACTTCAGTCCTCAAAGCCACGATGACAGTATCAGACTGAAAGGCAAGGAAAACACCAAATAGCTGTGTGCTCCGAACTACTGACACAGCTTGAACAAGGCTAAGGGAGAAGTGTCTTCCCTGAGCGCTGATCCAGGCAGGGGAGATTCCCCCTGAACGCCCCAAGACCCACTCTTTGGAACACAACGGCGCCTCTGGTATCAAACTGCAGCATCGCTAATTAAAAAGAGAATCCCAGTTTCAATCAGTCAAGTTCTTCCCAGGATTTAAGCTTCCTTTGAAGTTCTCCCTTCCAGGACTGACCCTCCTTTGTGCACCAGCCCAGGGCAGCCTGCAGGACGGCAACACGAACGTGCCTACAGCGCATCTGAAATGGGACTTAAAACGCAAAGACTCGGTGGTTCGGCACGCTGGTACTTACAAGCTTTGGGATGCTTTGCATATTTTTCGAGGTTTACTGTTTTTGGCAGGAAAATGAGGGGAATTTAACAGTCTCACATACGGTTCTGCCAAGTGTTGCCTAAAGAAGTTCGCAACGTTCACCTTGGCGGCGCATGGAAATGGTGACGCTACCCCACCTGAACTAGAGGAAGGAGGAACAACTAAAATAGTAAAATAATTTCTTCCTCACGATCTGGAGTTTTCCTTCCATGTAAGCCTCATCCAAAAAGCAAAACAAGCCAAATGCAATGAATAAATTCACAGAACTGTGCCAGTAACTCTCGAATCGGCCCAGTTTTACTACAACTCGAGTGCTTTCAACAACCAGCCATCTCCAACCCCTCTTTGTTTTTTTTTCCCCTTGGGCATTTCCAGGAGAGTCTTCTATGTAAAATAAGGACATAGAAGATTACTAAATAAACTTTTGCAGGTCACAGTTTAATACTGTCGAGCCCTAGACTTTGGCAGAGCAGCCAGGCTGGATGAAGAGCTTAGTCCACGTGTGTCAGCCAAGAAGGAAACACCAAGCTACGACCCGGGGACAGCAAGCCCCGATTCCTCATCCCCGAGCCACAGTGAGCACAACTATTTGCCATCTCTGAGCTACAGAAAAATCCCACTGTTCCTCTCCTTGCTTGGGCTCACTCGGTAGGAGTGCACTGACAGAAATGCTGCGGGCTGAGCTCCTCTGCGGCTCAGCTTCCGTCGGCTTTCCCTCTGCTCAGCTGAAGGATGATGCTCAGACAGTGGATTACGAGCCACACAAAAGCCATGTGCTTCCCAGCCCTGCATCCAGACAGAGCAGAGCCAAATCCCAGGGAAAAAAAAGCCTTAGTAAACAAGCATCCTGAATCCCAAACGAGGGTCCTGGAAAACATGTTTGTTTTTCTAAACGTAACCTGACCGAGCCAGTGCTGCTCAGTCAATGCACTTCACAGAGATGACTCCCCAGAGGGTTTCTCTGAAAGACTTGAGCTTCCTTAGAATTAAAGTTTACTGCATTTTTCTTCCAGTTGCAACAAATTAAATGCTTACTATCCACCCACACCTCAGTAAATCCCCAATTCCAGCAGGTGAATAAAAAGGCAAGAAACAAACCCACGCCACCTTCTCGTCATCTGTGGGCTGTAGTTACATATAAAACAGATGCACAAAAGAGGCTTTTCAGTTCAAAAATCCACAGGTGCAGCAAGCTTATGGAGGGAACTCCCACTGAGTATCATGTCCTTGTCACTGGCACTAAGCTGGGAAGGCACAACCTTCTCCCTGGATTACCAGACCAGCAGCACGTGATCCCCCTTCGCTGGTCCCGCCTCAGGCACGTGAATCTCATCAGGCCGTTTAAGTATTTTCTATCTCATTTTCCCCTACATGAGCATAACTTGTCTCCTGTCCCTCCAAAGGCATTATCCCACAGCCCAAGCTCCTCAAGATTGGGATGTTGTCCAGGATGTGCAGATCTGAGCCTCCCTCACTTCAGGTGACTTGCCCTTTCCCTTTCCAAGCCGTGCCTTATTTCCTGAGAAAGGCTCCTACAGGAAGAACTTTGGTAACATTCACTCTCAAAAACGTACATAAACCTCTGTCTTTCCAACACTCTCCCACCACAACATTCAAATTTCTGTGTTTGCTACCCACAAACCAGTTATTCCTGAGGGAAACTGTTCCACTTAAAACAAACAATCTCCTCTCTATAAAATTTCTGCTTGCTAAAGGCTTATTTTATTACAGGAAAACCTTTCCAATTTCTTCAATACCCCAAAGAACAGTCCTGCTCCTAGAAGTCTCAGAACATTCCTAGATACCAGGTGACTTGAGCATAAAAAAAAGACACATCAGTGTTGTTTTGCTTCTTGGAAATGAAAATAAATATGCACCGAAGCTGATACCTGAACCAAACTAATCTGTCGCATTTGTCATTTCATGTCCAATGATGCTTTTTTTTTGTGCTGTCTGGAGCAGCCTCAGGAAAGGCCAGACCAGGCAGGGCTGTGCCAGGGCTGACATGTTTACCAAACAACAAAACCAAGTCACTCCTGACTTCTGCAGGCTGCCCACTAACTACCACTTACACTTCAGGAACAGCACTGACCTATTTTCCTAGGCCAAATATACATTATTCCTTCGTAACTGAACTTGGCTGCATAAAGATATTAAAGGAGGCAAACGGTTTCTACACCACTGTAAACAAAAGTGAAAAAAACCTGAGACATTTCAACCACAAATTCAAAAAAAGAGGGTTCATTTACACAGGATTTTAGGCTGTCAGGGCAGATGCTATTTTTTAAACGCCTGTTCCCCCTCCCAGGGAGGAGAGGCAGTGTCAGGATGCACACACTGCAGGTTTCTTAGCAAGTATCAGTGCAGCAGTTCATGTTCCCAAAGACATACCTGCACCAGCATTTTAGCAGATAATGGATTTCACCTTCCCAGTCACCTTGACCGCACAGTTCCAGACTCACAGTGCTTGCAAACCTTTTACGCCTTGCTAGGCTGGGTTTGGAGATGAGAAAAGAGCCTGAAATTTGTCTTGGTTTTAATGCAGATACAAGTAAAAAGGTAATTTCCTAACAGAGCTGGATCATGAACAAATTATTTATAAGACACCTTACTTGTTTTCAGTCTTTTAGAAGAACTGGAGTTCATGCAGTGCTTCATTCAGGCTGCTAACAGGTAACACTGGCCTCTCTCTCTTGCTGAGATGCATTTTAAAAAACTCTCTAAAAATGAGGTTTTCCAGAGCCAGTGCACCTGGTTCCCATCAGGTACTTCACCAGGAGCAACAGAGCAATATCAACTGATATGATAAAGATTCAGGTAATCAGGGTATTACCTAAAAAGATTATTTCTGTTCCCTTAAAAAAAGCCCTTAATGCATTTTGTTCTTGCTTTTGATACATGAGCAGATACATAAACCAGGGAGTTAAAAAAATAACAGGTATTCCCTTCCTTCCTCTACAATACCCCGGCTCTTTGAGCACACGCTGGAAGAACAACCTCTAAGCTGTCCTGTTGGATGTTTATACCCTGGTGATGAATTGAAGTCTCTTTTGCTTAATGTGCTTTACATGTGCTTCCCAAGCAACTCCAGCATTCCCACCCAAACGGATTGCTTTTCCAGAAGCAGCAAGCTGAGGAATGTAATATATAGCCCTGTACGTCCCTGGTCTGGGGAAGGACAAGAAAACAGGGCTGTGCAGTAACAAAAAACGCATTTAACAACAAAATTTACAAGCAAGATGCTCGTCATTTTTTTATGTTGTATTAAAAAGGTACCTGCACCCCCTCACAAACATTAATTGGTGCATCACGGCACTCCTGGTAAATAAGATTATCCTCCTTATGGGACAGATGGGACACTGCAACTTAAGTGGCTGTCCCATAAAGCAAGGAGAGAAATATAAACCAAGCCCAGTTTAACACCTTAAAATGCCAAACCATTTCAGAGAGCTGCCCATGAGTAGAGGTGCATGAGAGAGCACCAACCAGAGTGGAGGTACAGTCCTCCAAAATTCACACACTGAGAACAAGTTCAGATTAACCCAAATATTGTGATATAATTAGAGATTTTAAAATACTGAAATAGAGAACAAAATACCAGTTTTGGGATTATTTCAAGTATTCTAAGAAAAGAGCAGTAGTAATAAATTACCTTACCAGGGACAGTCACTTTAAACCCTGTACACAGAAAACATTCGGCTGACATGTTTCCCATCATTATCAACAGTGTTTAGCACATAAATTAACAGAGACACAAAGTGTCTGCAAACATTTAGTTTTAAACTGTTTGGAACATGGTAAATTATTCAATAATTTTTCCCTTTACCCACAGGAAAAGGAGAATACAGAGCATAAGGAGCACTGCTCAGCATCTTTCTATAACTAATACATTCAATACACATCAAATGTGCTGGGAGAAAGGGCTTCGTCTGGCAGAAAAGTATCTTTAAAAAAAAACCAACAAAACAAACAACTAAACCCAAAATAAACAACCCAATAAAAAAAATATAGCAAAGCAAGGCAAGACATTCATCATTTGCCTGTTGATATTTTAACGATAGCAATGATCTAATGATCAAGCTTTTAGAAGATACAACGAGATAAAAACTAAAGTTATTCTTTGTAGAGAGGTATGTGAGGCTTCTCTTCCCAAGCTTCGAAATCTGCCACTGCAGCTTTCCACGCTTTTGTTTGAGATGCTAAAAGCAGGCAGCTTTATTTCCCCCCCTTCCGAAATCCAAACTTTCCAAATGAGGCATGACAAAACAAGCTGGAGTCCCGAGTTAACTTCCACGGCAAGCTCCAGGCATGCCGGGGAATCTGGTGTGCCAGAGCTGCTCTCAACAACATTGTTATCAGAGAAAGCGCTGACATCCAGCATTTAATCTCCCATCAAAACTGGAGTCTGCATTCCCTCTCACCAGAACCTCCAGAGCTCATTTGCAGCACACACTGATCCATGCTTTAACAAGACATATTAGAAAGTAATTAAATTTATTTTCTGGTTGATTTTTGGACTCGAATAAAACATGTCCCTGGGCTATAACCAGCAAGAGATTCTTCACTTACAATTAAATTACTGGTTACTTTTCTGCACTCCTTGTTGGGGTTAAATATATTTTAAAAAAAAAAAAAAACAACAACCAACGATGTGCCTGGGGTTCCACAAGGCCTTTCTCCTGCCATAAAACAATCAAAGCTCCATGGCCATTTTCCCACCCAAACAATAAAAGCAATAAACACTATTCAGACATTCCCAAAACTCATGGATTAACAAAAGAGGATGAAGGGCGTGGGGGGTAAAATGAGGTCTGACAACAACAACCCCTGGGGAACACACAGGACTGGGGAGATCCCACAAACCCAATGACAGCCACGTGACCCGCGAGGGGGGAAGCTGCTCCCGAGCCCACAAAATCCAAGGGGGATTCACACACAGGGAGAGACTGAAGAGGCTGACATTTCAAACACAGATTTGGGAGCAGCAGCACGAGCCAGACCCAGCTCAGGTGCTGTTCTGTCCCCAGCCAGGCCGATGGGGGAGGTGGAGGGAAAGGAGATCACACCCTGCTGGGACACACATTCAGCATCTTTCCCTCCTGTCTCTGCTTCCAGGGCAGATCACCAAGATCCAGGGGCTGGTTTTGGGGCTTCTGCCATGAAACACAGTGACATCCCTATGTTTGCCCACCTCTGGCTCCCAGAGGGACACAATGGAGCCCAATTCCATATTTAAGCCAGGGATTTTTTTTCCAGCTACCTGCAGAAATAGCTGCAATAACCAAAGGCTCTCTGACTTCCAGGCTTATCCAAGGAGGGAAAAAAAGCAGTGGAAAGGCCCAATGAAACTGCTGTCAAAGCCAATGGGAAGATTAATTATAAGGTGCCTGCTTAAATAAATAAATCCAGTGTAACTGTAGAATCTGGGAATTACTACTATGGATTATAAAAGCCACTTCTGGTTGGCCTGTTCTAAACCAACCCCTTTAAAAACCAATCAGATATATGAATGGCATAAAAGCCTGGGTATAAACAGCCATGTCAAGTGCATTGTCTGTCTTCAAGTAAATTATATTAATGAACCAAAATTGTTTGGTTGTTTTTCACACCATGAGACAATGTTTACACTTGGCAAAATCCTCTGGCCTAGATTTTCAAACGGGACTACTGGTTTGAGGCACCTTCCATTTGAGCTGTCAGACCACCCATCAGAGAGCCCTGGACCAAAACACTCCTGAAGAGAAATCACATCAATCAGAACCTCACTGACAAACCCAAATCTCATCTTTCTTCTGTTTTATTCACAGGAAGTGTTGATAGTGCATGGAAATCGTTAAAATGAGAATCCAAATATTACGTTACGACACGATCCCACTGCTTCATGGGAAAATAGCCACACTTATGGCACAAGGAGGAGGAAACAAGATTTAAAAAAAAAAAAATAATCAGTGGCAAGGCTGCAGCACAGTTCTGTCAGTGACAGAAAGTTGATACAGATACAAAAATCCTTCCAATAAATTGGAGGATGCCTCTTATTTTATCAGTGTTGTCCTAGGATGGGGCGTGATGCATTCAGAGCAAAACCCTCAGCGGGAATTTAGAAGCCCTGGTTTGCAAACCTGTTTTGGCAGAATATCCAGAGGGTAAGAACATGACAGGAACAAGAGGTGCTTCCTTGATCCAAGTTCCCCTGACGAGGCCAGGCCTCTCAAACCCATCTCAGTGTAACCCCTGAAGCTGCTGAGCTGCACCACTGCGACTCAAGCTACCAAACACTTTGTCCCCTCAAGGCCCAGCCTGAAGTGGCAGGAGTAAAGGATGTAGGAAATCAAACAGCCCTCTATGTTCCATGCCATAAAACAGACCATCTGGCCCAAAACAGTTTTCTCTACAATGACTACTTTCTTACCTCCCATGCAATAGGCAGTGAGAAAACTGACTGAAACGTGGCAGTAGAGGCCTTCCAAAGGAAATGCACCCAGAAAAGACCCTCAGGAATACTTTCCTCACCTGGAGACGAGACTGCTACAGATGTAAGAGTCATTCAAGTGCAGATAATGATTTATCTGGCAGTCATTTCGAGAAGCAATTCCCTCATATAATTAAGGCAGGTTGGCTCAGGGAGCACTGAGGCAAAGTCAAACAAACAAGTTTGTAATCACAGTCTGACTTGTATCCATGGTTGTGTTCAGAAGAGAAGGCCTTGCTAAACCAGAGTGCCTGGTCCCTGTTTAACTGGTTCATCACTTGCCCCTGGCTGTCCCATTAGCTCTCCCATCTGCAGCAGCACAAACACGGTGCTTTTATTATTCCTGCTAATCTTCTTTTCCATGTATTACACACAACGCTCAGTGTTTATTACTGCAGCATGGAGGGTAGGTTAAACCACACCTGCTTCACAGGAATGGGAAAAAAATTACCAGCACAACAAAGCACCTAACAAGAAAATTAAAAAAGGGTGGAATACCTCCTTCACCTAATTTTACTCCAGAACAGATTACTGTAATCACATCTGTAGACTCTTCCTCTGTTGGTATTACAGTCACTGCACTTCAACAATCACATCCTAGAAAGTTCCTGTTTCCAGGATGTCCTTCTAACAGCACCGTGACAAAATCTACCTTCTGCACCTGCAACTCCAGGTCTCTCTCCAGATACCTCAAACGTTTCATGGCAATGGCCCATGAGATCACTGCTGGGACTGCAGCAGCACTTCACAGTCACTGGGAACCAAGAAGAACACCCAAAATGAAGCTGAAAGCACAGAAAGCAGAACCTTCATGTAAACTGACTCAAGAAAGCAAAATGGCCCAAGACCTCACAGCTTCCAAACTAATGTACAAACATATTCTTTTGACTCCAGCTCCCTCACAATTAATTTTTCATCCACAAGACACACCCACTCACCCACACAAACCAAAACAAGCCCAGCACAAACCCTATAAATTTAATCAAGGAAGGAAGAGCGAGCAGGAGATGTTTATTTCTATTTTTAAATACTTGGGAGGGGCCCCAGTGCTCCCTGCCTAGGTAGGTAACCAAGTAGGTGCTCCAGAACTGTGAGATCCAGTGCACGATCTGGCACGAGCAGGCACATCCAAACAGCAAAACATCAGAGCAGCTCACAAGGTGATTAAGAGAGCTATTAAGAAGGGCTTTTGAAATAATTGTTTCCTCTAAGCCAGGACAGACACTAACTTGGGGTGTTGTTCCAAAGAGGGAAAAAAAATACATATACATGTAGGTCTGTAGTCAAACACACCAAAGTGCTCTAAGCAGCACCAGGGTTTATAAAGACAAGACAGTCTCCTCCTCGTTCCCACAGCTCGTTTCTGCCTCAAGCAAAGTTGGTTGCCACTCTGGTTGCTCTCTCCCTCACCCAAATGGTTTGCATAGCAGATATGCTGAACAATCAAGTTTGAACCAGGCCCTAATCCTGCTGACTTTTCTCGCAGAACTGCTGGAAAGGAATTCCTCCTGGCAGCTGCAGTGCCTCTGCTCATTAGTTTACCAAGCAGCAGCAGCATGGAGTGGACAGGCACATCATTTCTGTGCTGCTGCCGCTGCAGAAAACGGCGATAAGGGCCAGGCAGGCAAAGGGAAGGCTCCCAGATTCCCAAATCCACGTTGGGAGGGGAAAACAGCAAAAGGCAGAGGTCTGGAAAGGAAGACAGGAGAACCAGGCAAGTTACTGCCACACTTGCTGCTGTTGCTGGGAGCACGAGCTGGGAGGAAACTCCTTTCCTTTAGTATAAGATTTGGGGGTGGGGATGTGTCCTTTTAGGGGTTCTGTAACTCCTGCTTTAGGGCACTGTGTTTAACCAGGCGTGGCACCAGTTCCAGTGTCTCCTGGATACTGGAAGAATGAGTAGGATAACATTGCAAAATAGCTGTCCACTTGCTCATGAGGTTCTTTGTCCAGACAGCCCCCTCACATGCAGGTCAGATCATGCAGCCCGCTCAGCACACACACAAAAGCAAATGGTTTCGCCTCTTGCTCCGCAGTTTCACTGAGGTAACCCCCCTGCAGGGCACTGAATGTACACAAGGTCCCTCTCCTGCAGGATCCACACCGAGCTCGGCACCATTTATGGAGATGGGTGAGCCCCGTGTTGTCCAACAGTGTTTCCTCCTCCTCCCTCGTCCCAGGCTGGCTACCATTCCATTAAATAGTAAGGAGACAAGAAGAGTGAGAAAGCTTCACAGCTTGCGGTTTTCAGGTACTGCTACTTGACTGATGTTGAATTTATAACCTGAACGCACATGGACACTGTATCCGAAATCCAGAGCACGAACAGCACAGGACAGGTACACACACACATCCCAGTACGATTCAAACAGTGCCACGCTTAAAACAGCAACGCCAGTTCACAGAGCAAAATGTTCCTTTTAGAGGCAAGAAGCTGAGGCTGGGACCTGTGACCACCACAGCCTTCAGCGGCCGGACCTGTCACCAGGCACTGCCAAGCTGAAAGATTTCCACTGCATCCCCCACCCCAAAAACGCCCTCTCACACCTCTACTTCACTGTTCTCCTTAAAGAATCATCTGCCAGGTGCAGACAATTCTAACCATTCAAAGAAGCATCCTAAGGGTAGAAAAGAGTCATTTTTTTGCCTGGGAAGACTATGATTTTTTTCATCTGTAAGATAAATTCCAATTACTTATATTCTCCTGTAAACCACTCGATATCCTAAAGCAACCCTTGAATTTAAAATCTCTCTACAGCTGGTTTGCTGGAAGCAGGATTTGTTTTCCCTGCCACCACTCTCTTCATCTCCTGGTGCAAGGTATTACTGATTATTTTAATTCCTTTTCTCCAGAAGAGAAGCGGATGCACGCAGACAAACAACTGCAGCGAGTGGAAGAGGAAGAAGGCTTCATCTCTGAATTAAGGATTTGCATACTGGTTTTATCTGTTAACACCCACTGCAGTACTTTATCCCAGACTCTCAGATCACAAAAGGCAGAGCAGACAGTGACTCACTGCAATTTCGGTTGTGCGTGTAGCGCTTCACGTGGACCAGTCAATTCTGATTCTGCCAAACACCCTTCACCAGGCACTTGGAAAGCCAACCATCTTCCCTAACAGAGAGTCCCTGTTCACGTGCTGCCTTCACGAGGAAAGCTCCAGAGATGGAAGGGAATTCAGTCAATGTCTCCCCTTTGTGCTGTAATGATTTAAGATTCAATTAATATGACATGGGGAGGCACTAATTCCGAAACACCTGCCCTGGTGATAAACGGATTAAGACCTCCAAACTTGCAGCTCTCCCACCAGCCACGGGCTGCCAAGTGACAGCAGTTGTCAATACCGACCAACTGGAGGCCGGGTTTTCCTCTAAATCCTAGAGCGCTCCTTAAAGAGGATTCCCCACAAAACAGGAAAGGGGTGGGGGGGAATATTAAAAAAACACCCCAGCTGACAGCTCTGAGTTAGTGTAGCCAGAAGTCACAGCTCCTCCCCTGCACGCTTTGAAGGCTGGAGACTGGGAAGGTTCCTATCAGATCCTTTCAAATCCCTCAAAGGGAAGAGATAAAGCCAAACAGAGGCACCCTCGGAGACAGAGCTACTCCCTCACTGATCAGTGTACTCCAGGCTATGGAGAGAACGGCTCAAAGGCAGGGTGGGGGAGAAGACTGGAGCAGCTGGTCTCATTGGGAGAATAGCCAACAGGTTTGGGGTTTAGTTTGGGTTTTTTCCCCCTCCTTGTCCCCCCCCCAAAACAGGGGTTCTTTTGGATTAGTTTGGGCAGCATGAAATAAAGTGCCTCAGAATTAAGACTCGTCTGAAATCTAGAGAGAACCCTTGAGGCCGGAGTGCCAGGCCAGTAATTAACAAACTGAAACACTTTCCTACCTTTTTAAGGCCAGAGAAACTATTTCAACCACAAAACAAGGAGCTGATTCCCCCCCCCCCTTTGCACCCCTTCATCACCCTCGCACATCGTGACCTACTGGAACCACACTTAAAAGCTCAATCAGAGCGCTCAGTGATACATAACTTCCATTTTAGTGAAACAATCCATCTGCTCCATGTGACTCAGAGCCTGCTTTAAGAATGCAATACTGTTTAGGCCAACGGTTGCACCGCACAAAGTGTTTTGTTCACATGCATTCCTTTGGGATGACAGAGCCTATCCAGGGCCCTAACGGTTGGGGCCTGTGGTTTTTTTCCCTCATCCGCTGAATGCTGCAGTGACTAAGCTGACAAAAATTCCTAGCCAATTATAAACCCACTTAAAGAGACAGGCAACCCCCCTGCAACCTCCTTTTGCCATCCTATACAGGAAGTTTCTATACATAGAAAAACATCTCCTCCTCCCGAGGCCCGCGTTGGTATAAAAGACTCGCTCCGCACGCTCAACACTTTGAATGTGCTTCCTAAATGGCATCATTTCCCCAAACTATAACCTTTCATCATCCATCGACATCCCTCACACATCACTTGGGGAAAAAAAAAAAAAAAAACAAATTAAGATAAACAGGCCCCATAACTGAGTAAAAAGTTAGAGAAGCCATTGCTGGGGGGACGATGAGTGCGCTGGGAAGAGAGGAGTCCGGACAGCTTTGTGTTTGTGAAGGAGGGAACAGTTAAGAGCCTGTTAACCCAGTGTGTTGCAACCAGGAAAAAACACATCAGGAGGGTCACACTGGGGTACAGAGCAGAAGTTTGATCCACCTCAGAGCATAAGCTGAACTTTAACTGGCAAGCAGGAGAACTTTGAGTTGCCTCCTGAATCCCTCTGAATGGGTAAACCGGCCACCAAATTCCAAAAGACACCGGCCTTTCCAAGCAGGATCCTCGAGTCATGTGCTGAGTTCCTTCTCGCCCGCACTGTCCAGGGCTACACAGACACACTTAATAATGAGCTGGGGCACAGAGGCACAGAGTGCTCTGGGCAGGTACCCACACGTTCACTCTGCCCAGCAAGAAACAGCAAACAAAAAAAAAAAAAACGGAGAGGATGGTTTCCAGCTTTAAAAAGCACCTCGGACCCTCCCCATTTCATGGTGGGCAAACTCCTTGCTAACTCATTTTTAGCGCCGGGCTGGGAGCACATGCACATTCCATTCCAAACACTGCAAACTTCACCGGGGAGGGGGAGGAAGAGACGGTCACAACTGAGCCGGGCTGAGTTCACCTCAGAAGGAAAAGGCAGTTCAACAATCTGCATTACTGTATTATTATCCCAGCATCTCTTTATTAGAAGTTAATTCTCAGAGCCGTAAACAGACTTGAGAAGGAAATCCCACTATTAGTGGGAAGGAAGGCTAAACAAAGGCTGTTTCATGACTGTTAAACACTGAAAAACTTGTTTGCCACATAAAAACAATTTATGAAAATGCTTAAGGACAATTCACTCCTACATTCATGTGTGTTCAGGGAAGGAAAAACAGGAAAAAACGGTTCTTCCTATTCAAAATTTTTAGAGAATGTGATTCCTATCCAGGATGGAACGCAAGTTTTACCCTTCCTTCCTAGGAAAATTCAGCTGGCAAGTTCAGTGGCCTGGCTCACATGCCCACCTCCAAACCTCCTTCGGCTTATTCCAGCCAAACTCAACTGCAGGTCAGTCATCACATGAGATTATTCCTATACATTCCACGGAAATGGACAGCTGGGCGGAGGACAGATCATTTCAGGGCCCCCAGCAGGATAAAAACACTGCAGCTCAAGCTCACCCCTCGTTTGACGTCCACGCAAGCATCACCCATCAAAACAGAAATCCCCAGGAAAACCAGCGACCCGCTCCAAGCCGGACTCCTCACATGGATAAGAGCCACAGGGAACTGCAGGAAACACTAAGCCAGGCTGAGTTTGCCTTGTCCCTGCGACATTTGCAAGAGCCCAGCAAAAACACAGCTTTCTTCTGGTTTTACACTTGACATTTCCCTGACATTTTCCCTTTAACACTGCTAGCTATTCCCAGCTCCCACTTGTTTTGCAAATTCATCATAAAATTAAAGCCTTACATTAGATCTAATTAACTATCCAATACAATTGCCTATTCTATTATCAAACATTTTGTCTAATATGTATCAGTGGGGCCTGGAAATCCATGGTAAGCACGTTAATCAAAGCTTTGGTTCAAGCTTAGATGTCTCTTTAATTGCACAGATTTAATGTGGCTCTGCTGCACAGGAAGGTAAACCAAAAAATCCTCTAAGGAAGGCATCACCCTCAGCCTGCTCGGGGATGAAAGGAAGTTGCCAAGAACAGCAAAGTGTTGCAGAAGTAAAACCAAAAGCGTTCTGCTTCCAACTCCAGCCAGCACCAGATTATCACATTTCTGAAGCATCACTAACACACAGTGCTCTGCAAGTACCTTCAGGATGTTACTGAGATTTTCAAGCCTTTTTTTTTTTTTTCCCCCAAGTTTGAAATAAATAAACAATATCTGAGAAATTCTCACTGAATCACATACATCAGCTCCCTCTCCCCCTCTGCTCCACAGCCTCAGGCCCCTCAGGCTACAGAGTCATTCCCTTCTCCCGGGAGCCTCCACACAATGTGAGGTTACCCCAGGACTTCTTTCCAAGCACTCCACGTTGGAAGGTTGTCACGCACACAGAGCGGTATCTGGTGATGCTTTGTCCTGTAGGAAGGACTGGCACTCTTTTTCTTCCCCACCCTTCCCTACCCAGCATCAGGGAAACTGAACTGAGGAATTAACACACGTGCAACCCAAGGAATTCCAGTTTCCTATCAGTGACCTCCAATTGTATTTCCGCAGTTTTTCCTCTGGCGGTGAAATGGTTTCTTGGCAAGAGGCAATTCAAGCACATCCATCAGAATGGTCTCTTATGTAAAACAGAGTTTTTATTACTCAGAGCAACTGGGCACACACATTTAACCACCCCATCACCTACAAGGAATGGTACTGGCACTGAAATCGTGGCAACGTTCACTGTACCATTCCACACCACACAGATTACCCTTTCCATCATCAGAAACGACACCAAGAGAAATAAATTTCTCCAACAGCACGGAATGTGGCAACACATCCCTCGGTGACCAGAAACACATCTCTGGACTGACAAAGACAAAGCAAGTCAAAGAGAGCATAAAATACAGTGTCTTCTTAAGATGAACGTGTGTGTGTTTACCTGTGAGGAGGAAAGACACAAGGAATTTTCAAAACCCTTGAAGAACACCTCAAACTTTTTAAAATTTTTTATTCCAAAATGTTGGGAAAACTTCTGGGGTTTTTTTAAGTATTTTTCAAAGTTTGTTAGGTGCTGTTTTGGGGTTTTTTTGCCAAGTGTGTAGCAAAGTGGCAGCAGTGGACCAAGTTCACAGCATCGCCTTTCAATACCGGAAAGCAAAACTCCCAAACTTAAAGACCTCTCAGAATAAAGAGTCCTCTACAAAACCTTTATGCCAGAAGAAACCAGGAAGTCAAGTGAGTATTTAACATTAGCACTTGGTTTCCAGTGACCAGTGCAGGCTGCAAGACTCAAGACATCCTTCCCAGGTTATGGCATTTCACAACAGAACAAAGAAAAATGGCATGTATACATTTGTTTAATTTTAGCCCTTTTCTCAGAATATAAACCACTGCTACAGTAATTAACTGCAGATTGGCCTGAACTGCTCTGTGGCCATTCCAGCTTACTAATTAAATAGGCTCTCACAGCCATAATAAAAATTCTGGGAAACCTCTGGCTGGAGAGCAGACTTCTCAGGAGGGGAGCGAAAGTCAGCAAAAAACTTCATTCAGAAGGAAAACACTAACAAATTTTTTTTAACTCAGTGACACCAACTGTGCCTTTTAAAATTATTATATTTATTTTTTTTTGGTCTGTTTATTCCTTTCAGAAGATGTTTATTTGCTGGGGAGTTTGCATACCAACTGAGCACAACCAACAAACAACCTGTCCGTTTCAAAATGCGATCAGGTTTTTATGCTACTTATCTTTTTTAAACCAGCAAAGGCAGGATTGGTGTTAGGTAGAGCAACTTCACATTATACCCCATCTAATTTGCTTATGAAAGAGTAGAACTTAAAGCACGTTGTGATACACACAATATCAACTATATTTCAGGGTAAAAAAAAACAAACAAACAAAAAGTTTAAAGGAAGCAGCAAAGGGGGGGGGGGAAGCATGCAAATGCAATTTAAAGCAAAATAAGAGTAATTTGATTCAGCGTCTCTGGGTCCCAAGTTGTTCCCCTCTCCTCACATTCACGTACGTTCAGGATTTCTAAAGGATAGGGGAATACAGTGAATACTCTCTCAGAGAGGGGAAAACAAGAAGGAGAGCAGGGGAGGAAAAAAAAGCCCAGCACATGGTTTTCCCCATTACTCTGCTGAATGAACAGGGAGCAGATTCCCAGCTGGCACACCCTGTGAGCACTGCACAAGTCAATGGAGCCATGTCAACCGATACCACTCAACTGCATTATCCGCTGAGCTCCGTGTAAACAAACAGGAGCACAGCCCGAATATTTGTGAGAATACATCATGTTACTGTCTCCATATGTTTAAACATTTTAGTAGAAGGCACATATGGACCACTCTTCCCACTCACTGTCATTCCCTCCCTCCCGCTCCTCACACACCGGGTATCTTTTCGGGCCATTGTCAAACCGATTCAGAAAGGAATAGGGATACATTTTCATTAAAAACACTTTGTGCTCAGCTGCCATCTGCTTCTTCATCAGCCTCCAGATCCTCACATGCCTTTTCCATGGTCCTCAGTTTCACACATCGGGAAGCTGCAGTTCTCTCCTGTTGTTCTGTGAGCAGGCTCTACGGGAGCTATTGTTTCTCACGTCAGGTTCGCGTGTTCTGAACCACGTGCTGGATGCTCGTGGCCCTAACCCGTGTCCTCTCTACAAGGCCAATTTACACCTCCTTTTTTTTTTATGCCAGTGGCAAATCTAATCTTAAAGCTCCCTCATCCACTTCAGATGCTCACCATCACTGCTTTCACGGGAAACATGGTTATTCCACCTCTTTGGGGAATAGGGAGCTATAATTTCCTATAATTTGCTCCTCACAAGGGGAGGACCCAGACTGTGCTCTCATTCCCTCACACAGAAGCAGCAGCTGAACTCAATATCCCACTTCCACACAGATACTAACAGTGTGTCCCCCCAGAACCAGACCCCTCATCTTTCTTTTGAGTATGAAAGGAAGGGTTTCAGCTAAAACCTGACAGAGAGTATCTCCAACTTAATTATTTGTCCATTATCCCCCGAGTTACGGTGAAGTTTAGAAGACACAACAAAAAAAATCCCACCCATGGACCGTATATCACCTATACAACAGCTAACTGCCAGTTTTGCTATTACTTTCCCAAGTAAGTTTACCCAGTTCATTTCTTACAGCCCCAGCAATCCCAAAAGTGTTTCAGGAAGCGTTAGCTGGACTTGCTTGAAAAACAGCACAAGGGTTATGGTGGACAAGGGATCTTGAACTTCCAGGCAGGCTTTCAGGGCTGTAATCTACAGTTGGTGTCTGCAGCCTTGGAAAGGCCCAGTGACCAAGGGAACAGACCTCAAAACTTAGTCATCAGCAAGAGGAATACAGAAAACCACCCAAGTTTTCTTTGCAGCAGACCACTGGACAGGCAAAGCAAATGTGTCAGACACAAGGCCTGCAAGGGGTACAGTTTTTCTGGTTCTCACACCAATCCCTGAGCAAGGTGCAGGCAGCTTCCAGAACCCTTTCCAGCAGTCACAGCTGCCAGAAAAACAGAAAAACACAGAAGGCCATAATCTTATTTGTATGTCTGGACGCTCGGTTTCTGCCTTTTCCGCCTCCACCTGTGCCCCAAAGCGCAACTGGTGCTGCAAACAAACAACTTCAGTCCTCTCCTTTTATCCTGAAGGGTTCTTCTAACGTGGTCCACCAGCTCCAGGGAGGTACAGCTGGTGTTTGATACACCAAAATAAAAGTAGGTGCAAGTCAGAGAGATGAGAGCGTGCCAAGCCCAACACAACGTGCTGCAGCTCCAAAGAGAGCAAACTAGTATTGCTGCTGCCTTGGGGCACTCCAAGGTAAAGGAATGTACACTACACAGAAACCAGGGCAACCAAACTGGCAGCAAAGCCGCTGACGCTTTGTGCTCAACCTTAAACATAAAAAACAAATTCGAGTTACAGCTCTTTGTCGCCTGCTCTTCTACACAAATGCCCATGGATTATTCTAAGTCAAACACAGCACATCCTTCCCTCCCTCCTCCCTCAGCATTGTTCCTGCACAAGTTATACTGAAGGAAGCACGAGCTTCTTCCTTTGTTTGTGAGCGAGAGAAAGAAGGAAAAAAACAACTTCCACTCCATGGCAAAATTAAACAGAAGCCGGGCTACTTAAAGTACCGAGTGTTCCCACACAACATTTACCCACCAGCTTCAGATCTTTCAGCATAAAACCTAAACAAGGACAAGAGAGATTTAATACACACTCCTCCACAGAGCCAGAGCAAAGGAAAATAAAAAGGCATGGAGGAACCCTGAGTGACAGACAACATTTTCAGATGAACATGACTGTGACGCACAAGGAGAATGTCAGGGTTAAATTAGATACTATGCTAGAAAAATATTCCCTGGAAAATAACAGAGGTGTCATCTCTCTACTGGTAGGAAAACGCAGACTGAAACACTCAGTAAGCGACAAGTCCTTGCTTCTATTCTTTTTCGAGCCTTGGGTGATTTTGTACTGCAAGAGTCCTCTCCGGATCAGGACTCCATGGCCAAAGCACCCCAGCAATCTAACAGGGGAGACAAAAAGCCTCCTTTGGAGCAACTGAACATTTGTACCTCCCTCATTTTCCTTCAGAAGGGAGTACTTAGAGGTTGTTTTCTTTTTTAGATGAATGGCTGGCAAATTTAAAGCCCTCTTCCTCCAAGTCAGTGGCTTATCACAACAAACAAATTAAAATAGGTCCAAATTTTCTCACTCCTTTTATTGATTAGAACTTGATCACTTCTTTATACACTCTGCACCCTAAGATACTCTAAACCTAATTGTTTTTTTCCACAGTGTAAAGCTCTTAACAAGCCTTCCAAGGTTCTTTTCCAATACTTGCTTTCTTCTTCACAATCTCCCATGAAAAGAGATGAAAGCATATAGGGAAACCAAACGTTATCTACACCCTTGCCTTCAAAGTCTTGCTATGACAGTCTAACTGTGACCTCATTTTATTGAAACAGATTTCTTCTCATGCGCATTTGGGATCCAAATTATTTTAACATTCCCCTAGAAGTCAAAGAGGGTTTTTTGCACATTACTTCTGTCTACTCCAAACAACCAGAGCACACAACAGACAGCAATTAAGTCCTTGTATCTCATTAAATACCCTCTGGTTACATCCATTCAAGCCACTGAAGGCAGGGAGGTTGCACAGGAATCACCTTGGTCACCCTCTGTAGACAACAGTTAGTCTGTTAATGAAGACACAAATTTGGCCTGAGGAAGCCTAACGTTGCACAACAACACTCCCCTCACCCTGGCCAAAGCACAAAGTCTCCCAGTAACAGGCTGAGGGGGTTTTCTTTCCTGTGTTTGAAAAACAAACTTTATTTCCTGTAAGTATTGATAAAAGCACATACTCCAAATGCCTTTTTTCCAGAGGTATTTTTGGCATGTGTTGACTGAAACTGCCCTGCGAGCTGCTTTAATTGCAGTTCTAATTGAACACGAGGAGGGCTTCCCAAGCAACTGATGAGCCCCTTCAGAGAAAACAACACCCCCAACTGAAGGCAACCCAAATGATACTGGTCCTGTTTTCTCTCCCACTGTCGTGCTTCCTGTCATTATGGCAGCTTTGGCCAAGGTGCCACGTGGACGACTGCTTGTAATTAAGCCCTACTGCTACTGCAGGGCTCAGCTTTCCTAAAGTTCCAGGATGAACTCAAAAAGCCTGCCATGGAATCGTGTTATCTGAGTAAACTATGTGCCTGTTTACTCTATTTTTAAAAAGCGAGAAGAGATCAGGTTTTGTTTTTGCTAATACTTCGCTATCAGAAAGACAAGCACAAAACAGGCAGGGGTGACTTCACCAGGAGCCACGATGTCCACTGACTCTTTGACTCTGCAGACTGTACTCCAAAAACTGACGTCAGTAAACAAGTTCTTACGTACAGAATTTACCACTGGGGGGATTTCAGAAGGTGCATCCAAGAGAAGCAAAGAACAGTCAGAGTAAGTCCAGTCAACAGCTTCATTACAGCGATGGCTCTGGCACACATGGAACATCCCCCAGCAAGGAGGAGATGGCACTCGATGGCCACCTCCTGCCAGAGTCCCCAAGGGAGCTAAAACTGGCTCCAGCTTTGCTAGAATGGCTTCAGTTCTATACTTGTACTTTACATCTCTTCCATGGGGAAAACAGGGAGTTTGTTGGGTTTTGGTTTTACAGTTGTTGATTTGTGGGGTTTTGCTTTTGAAATCAAGTTAGATGAGCCTTTACTGCTTGGGGAGGAATCTATTTGTGTGGTAACTGGGTAACTCGCGTTAACTATACACAACTAGAGCAAAAGTTTCAGTTGCTAAAGAGCTTAAAATAAACCCACAAAATTAAACCTTCACTTCAAGGAGAGGTAACAAAAACACAGTAGCTACTGAGATCTTACTTTTCTGGCAGTGGTTGGTGGTCCAGCAGCGGTAGTTGTACTCATTGTTAATGGATGTCTTCTCACACAGCGGCTTCTCTTCCATTGTTCCCGGGCACAAGTCCCCACATTCCTTTGGAGGTTTATTCCCAACGATGTAGTTATTGGACACTGCATCTAGGATGAGAGACCAGTCCACCGTGGAGAGGTAACACAGGTCCGAGTTCTTCTCGATGCGAATGGCCCCACGCGTGATGTTCCTCAGGTTGTGGAGCCCGATCTCCTTGAGGTTTGTCATCTCGAAGATCACCAAGGCGTAGTTGTAGAAGAGGTTCCTGCCCCGGATGACGGTGAGGTTGGGGAAGAGATCACTGAGGCTTTCCAGGCCTGCCACACGGAACAGCAGCAGGTAGTCAGTGATGACGGTGAGCTTTGGGAAGCGGAAGTTGCGGTAATCCTCTGCTTTGGAGATGAGCAGGATCTGCAGGAACCCCTCGATCACCGTGCAGTTCTCCAGGCGCTTGAGCTCGTGGATATCGTTGCGAATGTCGACGTTTGGCCCGCAAACTGGGAAGGCAAGAGGGGAAAGAGAAGTCGGTAAATAAAGTGTTTCCAAGCCTTTCTGAAACTGGAGCACAAGCAGGATGTTCCGGCGGCCAGAAAATTTTTAACTTCTTAATTAGGTTGCAGTGTTAAAATAGACACTGAGTGCTTGATTTACACCTGCACCTAACCTATCACCGCCAGGAGCAGCACAGGGATGGCAGCTCCCTCTGTGCTCTGCAGCACACAGAGAAGTGCTGGTTTATTGCTGCTGCTGACAAGGGCTGCACTGAGGAACACACAGATGAACCTGCACGCTCTGCTTCAAATCAGGCCGCGGCTCGTGTGAGCAGAGCGGGGCTGCAGCCGCATCACTGCAACCAAACGGGGTACACAAAGTGGTTCCCTGCGCATTACACTGCTGATTTACTCCCCACCCCTCCTGAGACACAAAGGGGACACTTCCCAGAAAGTTACAACTTAGGCCTCAAATCACTCTTTCTTCTCAGGGTCACGAGCCCCTAATTCCTGGAATACTAGTCCTGCAACAATACCAACTCCATGGAAAGCTGGTCAGCACTTCCTGCACCGGGACTGGGAGGAAAACAAAGTGCTTGGACTTGTAGCAATGCACTGAATTCCTGTTTGCGTGTTCCAGTAAACCAAGTTTCACTAATTTTGGCACCAAGATATGAAAAGGCCTCTTGAGTTCTAAGAAACACAGGATAAATTTATTTACAAGAGCACACAATATCACAGTGAGGAATTTCCCCTTGAAAACAGCAGAGTGAACTCGGTGAACTCTCAAGAAAACAATGACCAAAAGGATTATTCCCTAATAAATCCATAGATTAGGTCTTTCCATATTAGACATGTATAACAATGCTAAAGGAGCTGCAATAACTGTGTACCAATAATGTAATAATTAGACAAATAAACACCACTTTGATGTAAAACAAAGAACTACAGAGTGTAGAGAGCTGTTTTTCTTCAAAACCCTCAGAGCCGGCCTTCTATGGAAAACATGGAAGAAAAGACTCCCCATAATAGATACTAAGTTGCTTGTAAGCAAACAAAGCAAAAGGCCAATTTATTTAAGCAACCCAAAACTCAAATAAACCCCAAGCAATTCAATTTTGTGGAAAGGTTCTCTTTTAATGCACGCTAGGCTTAATTATTTTAACAACATCTTTTCCTCAGACAAGGAAAAGGTCTAAACAAGCACTGGAGCCAAAAAAACTTAAATTCTAACCCAGACAAATTGTCCAGAGATTCAGAAATTGCACTGACAATAGAAAGCAGCCCTTCCATCCCACAACACTTATCTAAGGCTAATAACTTAAGCTAACAAAGGATCCAGAACATGAGCAAGCTAAAACCACAGCAACTCTAATACCCAACAAGGACTTAAAGACTTCTAAGTCTTTAAAAGACTAAAGGACTTTCTGGTTAGTGGGACAACATAAAAAAATAAAATAGGGCGAGATCTTTGTTAGGAAACAGATGTTTCTACACAAACTATTACCTAATCTTCCTTCTGTAGAGATTCAAGCTGAAAGCAGAGGCTATTAAATGTGACTTGCTGCACTGAAGCAACTATGTGCAAGAAAGTTCATTCCCTAGACCTTTAAAAGGAAAGAATAAACAACAAAACTAATGTACCAACAGTAACACTTGGTCATCATGACCAGTGAGACAGGAAATCCCCATCAGAGTACATACTGACTACAAAAAAAAATCGCATGCTACTGCCTGGAATATGTGGGTGTCAAGGCTTGAACAACTTCAGGGAAGCACAGAAAGAGTGAATGGGTTGGTATTACCCAGCTCTCAAAGCCAGATGGAAGAGGGGGAATTTAAAGAGCTCCAAGATAGCAGATCTGGTAAGAGATGCACTGGTTAGTGCAGAAGTGATGCCTCTCTCTCCTGAATCTGCAGGCAAGACAACCTCATCCCAGATTTAATTCCTTTAATGAGCTGGTTGGTCCCCACATCTTGCTTCCAACTTCTCAAATTGTCTTCCAAAGCCACCATCCCTCCTCCATCCCCCCCTCCAGGGACAGTGCCCTCAGCCCAAAGCACAGCCCAGCCTCAACAGGGGGGTGCTGACGCTCCAAAATTGGGCTTCTCCTGTTTTCAGAAGGCAAGTTGGAACACACAGAGAGTTTTTTTCCCATTAAGCCATTTTGGTTTCTGTCTCTACCTGCTGGCAGGACAAGGTGAACATCACAGCTCCTGCTACGGCAAAGGAAAAGGAGAGAAATTTATTTTCCTGCCATAAAAGTTTAGAAAGCCTAACTGCTCCAAGCCCTTTATTTTGTTAAAGAAATAAAATTTGCACTTGTGCTGACATTTTGCAGGCAAGGTTCCAGAGTGATGGGTTTAAAAACAGCTGAGTTACAATACCCTAAAGAACAATTTGTAAGAGAAATGGCAGCCACGTTAACTAAAGCATTATATATCTGTTCACATCTCTGTTTGAGGCTGGGCTTTCAAAGTCATACTGCTTTTAAGCTTTATGATTGTTTCAGCTTGAAAGTTACTTAATTTTAGATATTTAAATGCTTTTTATAAATCAGTGACATTTCTGGAGCTTTATGGCAGAAGTTTGCACTCGCTCGCCTCAGTTTGGAAACCTCATCCCTTAACATGGAGAAGGATGAAGTCCAGTGGGGTCCAATACTGGGAACTGATCACAGATGAGCAGCTGCTGATGTTTTAAGAACTCATTAGTTCATTAGTTCATGAAGTGAGTTATGTTTTGCAGAAATCCACATATATAATGAGAACTGCAGAGACCCAAACGTGGAACAGGATAAGCATCTCGGTCCATCCTGACATTTGGGAAAAACAGTTCCCATTAAAGCGGATTTTTTTGTTAAAAGAAATCTCTTTTAAGTTCACATTGTTCACCAGAGTTAATTATACCACAGTACATCATCTTTTTCTCACGTTTTTCTTGCTGCCCTGAAAAGGATTATATGAAAAACAAATTAATCAGAGCTCAAAGTCAACTCCAATTTCCATCTGGCTGTGCTGTGTTTTCTTTGGATCCCATTTTAGAGAAAGCCTATATGCACTTACAATACAAACTGGTCTGTCAGACACAATGAAGTGCACAGAAAATGCTCTTTAGAGCATTTATACTCCATTTAACAGTTTTGGATATCCCAGCTTAGAGAACTTTTTTAACATGACTGGGATAACTGGCCTTTGTTTCATGTTCAGTTCAGAACTGGAAATTAACTATGATGTATTTATTTTGCTCACTAACAGAAAATAAAAATGCAGCAGCTGTTTATTACCCTGCCCCACTAGTTCTGGGCAGATTATAAACACCCAGGATAATTACCAATAGTCAGATTCATGCTGTTTCCATTCAGCTCCTTACAGATTTCCAACCCTTTCCTTAAACTGCCTATCATTTATCAGACTTATTCAAAACAAAGCACCTAATTCTGAGTCAAAAATTGTTTTTTTAAAGACAAAAATATTTATTTGTTAAAAAGATCACTCCCCAGTACAGTAAAATACAGAAGAGAAGCAATGCACTCTTTACCCAGATGAACACAAATGACTCCCTGGCAGCAGCTTCCTAGTCCAGAAGTCCTGAGCTTCACCTGGTACCCAACAAGAGGCCCAATTCTGCTCCTTATTTTCAGGGAGCATCCCACGGGCAAGCCTGGTCATGTAACTGAGATGGGGTCAATGAACCACCAGGAAAAATGATTGCACATAACAGGTTCATATGATGAGAGCAATTCCTGGTCCTTGACCTGGCAGAACCTCCTGGCAAGTCCCTGCGTGAGGGGTGCTCCAGCTGGGACACCACGGAGCAGGACTGAGCACACACAGCTTGGGCCAGCTCCAGCACGGAGCTCGGAGTGCACTGACCCAGCGGATTCCTCTCAGCTTCAGCTACGGTTTGCCAGTGTTGATTTGGATCATACCCCATTCTGACATGGAGAATGCACTGCCACCTCGATGAACACCTGCCAGTTCATCACCACCTACCACCAAACAGTCATTTACTCCAGGCAGCAGCTCTTCACTCTTTACCTACATCCACGAGTTACTTCAGGTCACTGGAGACCCCTAAAAGGACTTGCCTGTTGCCTTTCAGTGTTTGGAAAGAACCCTTCTTTCTCCAAAATGTCACACTATGACACACAGAGCAGCAGAAAGCCTTCTGTCCAACATTCACCCTCTACCACAGCTTGTGCCTGCCACACCACCTCCCAGCTGCACCTGAATTCATCCCAGCTAATTCACTATCTAACTAAGGTGTCACAGGGCAGCACTGACAGCTCACACAGCCACTGTTTTCAATAACGATTCATTTCCTACAAGAAGCTATTTCATCCCAGTGCAGTCCTCACTTGCAATTTTGTATTCATCCCAGTTACTTCATTTAGAAGTTCTAAAGAAACACAACTGTGTATGTTTTTCTAAAAAAAAAAAAAAAACAAAAACCACACTCCTTGACATTTTAAGCCTTGCCTTTGACCCTCTACTTTTTTAGATACCATTAAAAGGCTGTACTACACTGCACAATACCCTCTCAACCAGCCAGAAGTTAAAGGTGGAGCAACCACCACTATCTGGGCTTTCTCAACACCAGCCTCAGACAAAGCAGCACCAAGGCAGCTCTGAGTCACCAGCCAATCCAGCACATCCCTTTCGCAAGCCTGAGGCCTTTTCATCACCAGTCTGGGTCAGGCTTTCCCTGGCAACAGAGACTGTTCAGCCTGAGCGGCCTTCAGGTCTCTGAAAGGGAATCAGGACAGACAACCTGCCACAAGCATCTCACCAGCAACCTCGACGTCAGCCCCCAATCACCCTTCTCCTGGTTTGTAAACCTGCAGCATGCTCTGATTTCCCTTTGTTTCCCCTCTTGTGATTTCTCTTCTGTGAAAATTGTTTCCTTTACTTCACAGTAGAGATGCCAAATTTGTCTTAAACGAGGAGTTTGGATACCTTCAGCATTTCCATTTTAAGAAGAGTATCCCCCTGCACTGGTTGCTGAAAAGGGGAAGAAATTGTTCTAATCCCATGTTGTTTTCCTGTCCTGGGGCTGTAACACCCATTCTGAGGATAAAGCCTGTGATCCACAAGGTCCAAAAGGGTTCTTTTTTAAAGGAGGCCATGAGGTTGCTTAACTTCTACACCCTGAAATTCTGCACAGTGGTAACAAGCACAGTATGGTACCATCAGTGCTGGATGATTCCCCACACAAAGAAGGAACTACAAGGCTTAATACAAAAAAACAATTGTGGCTGGTTCTACTTTTAGAGAGTGGCTTGCTCACACCACCACAGCTCGCTTGGCCAATAATGGCTTTTCTGAGTACGCTCCAGCGCAAGGAGAGCTCTGCTTTCCCAGCCAGCTACTGCTGCTCCCCGGTCAGCAAAGAGCTGACGTTCCCGAACACGGGAACACTGCACTCTCCCAAACTCCTCTAATGAAAGAGGCCTGACCACATCACCCCTCGGTAATGTCAGCTCAGAGCTGTGGGTCCTTCCGGGAGATCAGCACAGTGTTGTTATTTATTCCCAACAGAGCCACTTCCTTTTCATCATGTGTTTTTCAGTTTTAATCTATGGCAGGTCCTTATAAAGAAAGGGTCCAAATCAGCTACTGAACGTGGCTGCAGTCCAGCTGCCCTCATCCCACATTCCCAGCAGGCAGCATCCTTTTTCAGGCAATCATCTCCAGAGCTCCCAGCCCTCTCTCGCAACAACAAAGAGCATGTTTATGGCACGGGGTGGATTTAGATCTGCATAACTTATCATGGCCTGCATATTGACATGTTTACTACCTACTGGATCGACTCCACAGAGGGGTTTGTCTGGCACGTCAGAAAAAACCCAAGAGCTCCAAAAAAACTCCTTTAAGACACTTGAAAGTTAAAGACCAATTCCAGCCGATGACAGCATCCTCATCCCCACATTAAGTAAAAAAAAAAAAGGTTTGAATCAGGTTAGAAAAAAGGAACTAAACTTACAATAGGAACCTCTTTCCTACGTGACCATAACTGCTCAGAAGAGAAGGACACATCAGTGGAAACAGAGAGGGAATAGCCTGAGAATGTGATGCCCATGCAGAATATAAACAGGGAAAAGTATAACTTGACCTTAATTTCTCTCTTCATTCTTATTCCTAAGTATTATGCTTGTTTTAAGGACACCATCAGGACTGTCACACAGCCCTGAAGAAAAATCGTCTTTAAGTGTTATTTAGTCATTGTTGAGCAGAGAGGGACTGCAGCCCATGGCCTGGGCTTAACCCTGGTTTGTTCCTCTAGTTCCACTCAGTAACATGGAAGGCAAAGGTAGAAAGACTGACAAGGAACAGCTCAGCAACCACGATTTCCCTGCGAGCCCATGGAAAGTTTCAGCACAGTTGCACCATTTGCAGACACAGGGAAAAAAAAAATTACTACTGAAGTCTCAGGATTCTTTAATTGCATACTCTGCAAAGAAATTAAATGTGGAGTTCACAGAAATCAGTGGTTGGAGAGATTGCTTATGACACTTTACATTAACACAGGATTCCACCACCCACTGAGCTCTTGGTTTTGCCTCCGTAGTGACACTATGAATGAAATATATATTTTAGTGTCTTTAATGTACTTACACAACCTCCCACAAAATTTCTGTACTCTCTAAGCTCACCTATCCTGTATGTGTCACATCAATCACTAGATCTCTTCCCAGGGAAGCCGCTTCTGTGTTACCTCTTGGGATGTCAGAACCAGTAACAAGGAGGGAACTGAATCCACGTCGCGATTCCAGCTGCCTCCCTCCCCACTGAACTGCTTCTCTTTGTTCAGTGTGCCACATAAACCGCTTTGCATTTACCAAGATTTTAGGAAGCTACATCTGTCAGGGTGGGGGGGAGAGATAAAAGGCACCCCACTATCCAGGAAATGTCAGTCATTTCAGACTCTGCTAAGCAAGTCCACAGTTGAATTTCAACTCCTGTACTACCAGCACCAGCACAACGCTGCCATCTTTGGCTTTCAAGACATGAAAGGGAATACTCAAACCCAAACAAAAACCAACTGTTTCCATTCGAATGTAAGTCCTGAGAACGTTCTTGATAAAATATCTAAGGCCAAGGAAGAGGGCTTGGGGGTTTTTTTTCCCCATTTAATTACAAGTTAAGCCTTGGAGGACAAAGCCAGACCACTGCGATCTTCCAAACACTCACGGGAATGGAGGTTGCATTGCAATGTAGGTTGTAATTTCTGAGAAATATAGTCTATTATCATTCATTTACCTCATGGCACTCATCACTCCTATCAACCTTTTACAGAATTATTTTTGCCCAGATCTGGAACGAAAAAGTGCTGTCACAAAGAGGGCAGTCAAATTTGGTGCAATTACTTTAAAAGGCAACTTCTCCACACACGTTCCCATTGTCTCCCACAGCCCTTAGAAAAACACACACATCCTACTTTAATTTTCTCTTTTCCCACTCTGCTAACTATATACTCCAAATCCAAGGGCCACTGTGTTACCAAGTTGACCAGAACAAGACATTCACAAAAATAACACAAAAAAGGGTTACAACCCACATCAAAACTCAAACTGTCTCTGCCTTATTGCTCTTGCAGTTTTCAGCTGTCACTGGCTAAAGATATCTCTGGCATTGCTGCTTTCCATGAACTTCCTCCAACTTCCCCATAAGTTTACACAAATAAAATTTCAGAATAAATCACGTTTTTGTCCCTCATCTCGCTCGCTTTCTCCCAGCCAACATTCTACTTTGAACGTCAACAGGAACAGCAGCTTCGCAAAAATGGAGCCAACAAAACGAACTGAATCCCTTTAACAGCACTGATTGATGCCTTCTCTGCACAGCTCACCAGAGCAAGTGGGTCTGGATTTAGCCCAGCCCACGTGAAAGTGTCCTCGTGACAAGTCACCCCCAAATGAATCCTCACTGACCCACCACATCCCTCAGGGCTTCCTGGGAAGCCACATCCATGAGCTCCTGCTGCTGAAATAGCACAACGTGAGCGGCTCTGGTGGCGTGGATTCCGTATTGTCCTCGTGGGGACGCAGGGCAAAACTGGAGGAGGGAAAACTTCCAAGAGGCTGAGCCTTCACGGCCACCCCAGAACCCCCGGCTACCAAAGCACATGGAGAAGAAGCACCAATCTTTTAACTTTTAACCCTGCTCTGTAGTGCCCAGGTGAGGGGCAATGCCTGTGAGATTCTCTGCCAAAGAAGAACAAAAGAAGACCAAGAGGTAACTGGAAGATCAACCTTAGAGCAAAATCCTCCCCCAGTAATGCCCAGAATGTGTCAAACCCCGAAGGCCACTGTTTGAACCTCATGGCTGGAGCTGAACACTCAAAACCCTCCAAGGTGCTCTGCTTGAAGCACCAGCTGAATGTAAGTCCAGGATAATTCCATAAATTACACTGCAACACATCGAAGTACGGTCAAGTTCGCAAGCCTGTGAGAAAATTATCCAAGTTAAATAACAAAAAAATGCGCAGAAGAAAGCAGATAACGCCTCACTCACTAAAGATGAGCTCCCTCCTCGCAGGAGGACACCCAGACTTCAAGCCTCTGCACTTTCCTACCCTGCATTGTAACTTCCCTGACAGCACCACAAAATGAGACTGTGCCATTTACACAAAATACTTGAGACACGAGTGAGTAGGTGGCGTGTTACGATCAATAACTATGGGAGGAAAACATTTTTTTAATGGTGATAATAATGTTTAAACCCAATGGCAGCAGCTTCAGTCTAATGCCTGCTGAAGCAAAAATGGTGGAAGACTAAAATTACAAGCTGTTTATAACACTGAATTTATGTTTCACAATCTGTGATGACAATAGAGCTTAACAAAAATTGTCTCTCCTGGGGACTGTTCTTCTCCACCTTTAAAAAAAAAATAGTTGTGTGCAGGATTTTATTTATTTGTTTTTAAAACAGATGTCTGCACATCCAAGTGACTCAGCAATTGGCTGACAGGAACCTACGGGATATACACTTAGGTAGCTGGGATAAGCAGCCAAATCCTTTCAGAATGAAAATTCATAATGTGGCTGGGCCCAGCAATTCACATTTAGGGAGACTTCACTATCCTTAGCTGCCTGCTGGGCTGCCACCCTGCAGTAATCTAGGAAAACTGTCACTCTTTGAAGTTTTTTTGGGGGATTATTTTTAATTATTATTTTCAAAAAGTGGCTGGCCAATCAGGACACATCATTTAGGCTTCATTAGAAGCAAACTGACAGAGCAGTATCATAACGCGCAATTGCATCCGCGACGGTGAGCAAAGGATTTAATGGCAAGTCACAGATCCACACAAAAAAATTAAAAGTCTGATGCAATTACTCAACAATATGCAACACACACAGCCCTACTGTGCTGTGCTAACCAGCTCTTAAGCAATGAAACACAGAAATCCCACATTCCCTGGCCTTCCACAGCAGTGGTTCTGTTTTAACAAACTGAACGAAGATTTCCATCACTCCTGTCTTTTCGCCCAAACAGAGACTTAACACAGTGTTAAGAAATGATTATCTGACTGCTTAGAAGAAAAAGTCAGTGCTGTCAAACTTTATTTAATAGAACACAGAGCCCTCCCTCCCCTCCCTTCGCACGGCAGCTACTCAGCTTAAAAATCACACGGGTCATGCTGCAACCTGCTCTCTCAAGGCAGTTAAAATATGACCAACTTGCAATCCCCAAAAAGGGCTTTAAAGGTATTAAATTACATATATGCAGGTGCTGTGGGGCTTTCCAGCCATGAGCTAACTAGATTGAAAAAAAGAACCTTCCTCTCCAAATACAGGGTAAAGCACCTGGGTTAGTGCCAGAGCCAAGGTAAGGAGCAGTTCAGGTCTTATCAACCAAAAACAGTTGCACCAGAAGACAATTTAAGGCAAATATAAACCAAAGGAGCTGTACCAGGAGGAGTTCTTATGTGAGCTCACTTTTCTGGTCAGTTGGATGCTTCAGACTCACTTTTAGTGTCACAAACACAGCGCAGCCAAGGGAAGTGCCCTTTCCACCACCAGGGCAGCATTCACACGGTATTTATCGTCTGAGAGACATCACAGCACAATAACCACGGAAAAAGAAAACAGAACAGCTCTGTGATACCACTCAAGGAGAGTCTCTCCACAAACAAAGCACCCTTAATGCACACACGTGAGAAGCTACCAGGTAAACAGGGTTAAGCATGGAAAACCGGAGCCCCTCAGGCACAGTCAAGTCCCAGAGCTCCAGGAGTTTCATTTCTCTCAAGATAAAAGGAAAGCTTCCAATTCCTGGTTCAGGATTTTCAGCCTATCTACACAGATCTTCTGATCAGCAGTTATTTGACTCTCGCTGTCAAACAATGAAAATTTAAAAATAAATAAATAAATAAAAAACCCTAAATATACATCTTGTTAATAAAAAAGGGCCAACAGTGGTTTACTCCCAAACTTCTAAGTTCCAGGTGACATTTCAGCCCGCAGTGTCCATTTTACATTCACATACTGCCCGAGACACTGGATTTCCAACCCTGTAGGTGGTTTTTTGATGCTGCCCAGAAGCACAACGCTGCAGCCCTGGGTACAGAACCAGCCAGGCTGTGCCGAGTTCTATCGCCTGGCAACTGCAATTACTGTCACAATTTTATTTAGAAGAGCACTGGAACGGCAGAGCAAGCAGGAGAGTTCCTGCTCATCCTCTGGGTGGTACTTCTGGAGAGCCTGGGATGCAACAGGTTGCTCTGCTGCATTTCTAACAAATCCTCCCGTGGGAAAGCAGCGGGTCCAGCTGGGTGAGCCAAACACAGGCACGGCACCTTTCACTCGAAGCTCATCACCAGGGGAGGATTAGAAGAAACTGGAGTCATAAAAGACAGTTGTTTTTCTCTCCCTGATGTTATCCAAGTGAAAGTTGGGGGTTGTTTTTGTAGTGGATATGTACAGAGAGATACGTACAAAATAAGATTTTAACTCAGAAAAACATCTTTCAAGTCACCTTTAAAGTTAAACTGTTGCACTCACTAGGAAAAAGTGGATTTAAACATGCTGTGCTAAGTTTAACCTCACCTAATTCTTGAAAAGCACAATTTTTTGAAAGATCACTATCTTAAAAGACCTCATTCTCTCAAAAATCAATTTCCATCTGGGGCAGGGGGGACAGGACACGCAATATCTTTTCAGGCTCAGATTTTTGTAACTGCCGTAGAACTTATCAACTGTTTGACCTGGTTGACTGAACTAAAATTAAAATATCCTCCCTGAAGGAGCTGTGGAATGGGCAACTCCTGTTAAGAGGTGATTTAGTACTAGAACACCTGGAACCTCAGCCTTCTGGGCAAGTGTGTTTCTTCAGCAAAGTGCTCTGTGTTTCTTAACAAGTGTGTACTACTTAATATTTAAATTATTATAGACAATATATTTATAATTAACCTATGGTAAGAAATCTTTCCTTAGAGGACTTAGATTAAAAATTAAACAGTGAACTTTACCCATTGCAACAAATAAAAAGAGGAGTTAGACAAAGGGAAGCAAGAGGAACCACATGAACTAATACATTCCTAGATACTTAAACCCGAATGACATATTTTTCATTTCATTGCATTCAGAAAGTCTTTTATCATTATAACAATAGACACTTCTCAATGTAGACAAAAAAAATAACAGCTGATGATACTCAACAGGTACCATCTCTCAAACACAGGGACCACCAGCAGGAATAACTCTGCTCGTCCCCTCACGAGGAGGAAACTCGTACTGGCAGGAACTGCTCACCAGACTAGAATCAGGCTACAGGACTGCATCAAAACAAACCTCCCTCTGGACCCAGACTACTCTACATTCAAAAAAGCCTTGGTGAGACCGTTTCCTTCAGACACAAGGAAGGTTTCACCAAGCTCTGCAATCCCAGAACTAATTATAGCACCCCACATCCTTCCCCACCACCACCACTTGTTTTACAGTAAAGCCAGCTGCCAATCTGGAAGTTAAAGTAAGAATCTGATCTTCCCCGTGCCACTACAGCCACCCCAAAAAGAGGAGTTGTTCTGCCTGTAGTTATGATTTGCCTGCCCAAACAACACCAAGTCACCCCAGCCAAACATCTGCTGCCAACACAAACCGCACCGAGGGGCACAACTACCCTGGGCGGCGGTGCCACATAGGCACCGGGACACGGCCACGGTGCACAGCTTAAACCAGGTCTGAGAAAGACAAGGACAGATTAACACAGGGGAAAAAAGCACAGGTAAAAGGATCTGGACAGGAGGACATAAAAAACCCCTCCTTTCCTACTGGCAGCTTGAAGGCAGACTCCTGTGGGGAGCGGAGCTGATGGACAGCCCCCGGCCTCGCCTCTGCCACCCGACAGCTCCGCCGGCCCCGCCGCAGTTGTGAGAGAAAACCACGGTATTTGTGCAAGGCTGGTTGGTTCCATGTTAAGAAAACACATCTGAGCCGACAGTGCTTTGCTTTACCACATGCCAGCTTCATTCAGCTTCGCATTCAGAAACCAGGACTCGGTCTCCTCATTTCCTCCCCAGTTAACCAGCAATTTAGGGCACAGAGAGAGTCCTGAACTCGCGAAGCGCCCCCAGATCTGTGAAGGGCACACACTGCCTTTGACAGAAAACTTCCCGGTCTTCCTGGAAAAGGTGAGGTCCCCAAGTGACAGGAATGACTGTGCTGGGTAACACCACTGAAAAGATGTTTATAATGGAACAGGTAAAAACAAAGCAATTCAAAAAAAGAGGCCGGGCAGCAATCTTTGTTTTGGTGTGAAGATGTGCACACCCGTGCTGGGAGAGGTGAGAGACAGAAATGGGTCCTCATGGAGACCAGGAATTTATTAAAATGTCACAACAGAAAGAGAGCAGCTCTGAACTAACAGATCCAGTCAGCTTAACCAACCCAAAGGATGACAGTTTATCGGAAAGGAAAGGCTGGTCAGAAGGAAGTAATGCAGCAGATACCCATCAGAGCACAAAGAGCGGGTCTGAGCACGGAGCCAGCAGCAAGACTGCACCAAAAACTTACAAATGAAGTGGAAAACATCAGACTTGGCAATCCTGCTGCCAAGGAATTATTTACCACATGAGGATCAATATTACAATACACACACAGAGACAGGTATTTTTATCTCAACCTCTATTTGACCCAGCGGGAGCTACAGACACTTTCTCACATTAATTCTCATACGTCAAGGAGAGTCAAGAAAGGGGGGGGGAAGTTGGAAGCATTTCAGGTCCTGTCTCCTTTCAGCCCATTTTCACTGAATCAGACCAAAACTGTCTGAGAGAACAGTTCAGAACTGATTTGTGCTACTTGAGCACCTGGTCAGTAAAGCAAAATACTCAAGAATCACAGGAAGAGGTGGTTGTTCTGTCAGTCCTTTCAAGTCATTCCCGTTCCTTCACTTCATCAAAAGCAAAAAGCATCTCTTAAAAATTCCTCTGAAAAGCCTGGACAAGCGCCTAAACTTCCAAGATCTATTCTCTGTAGCCTTGGTCAAGAATGATGGGAAATAAACTTTTCTACTCAATGGCTGCTGTTTAAGTTTAAAAAAAAAAAAACCAAACAAACAAAAAGGCAATCAGTGCTAGTCCTATTAAATATTTGGAAACTGCAGCTCAGGAAATGGGGAAGGAGGGGAAAGCAATGATGGGAGGAAGGAGAGCTCTGATTTTCAGACAATCAACTTGAAAAACCCTTACTTCAGTGAACTAGCAAATAAGCAATTTCAGATGTGCTGGACATGTTGAGTTACCTTCTGAAACACAACGCAGCTAAAGGGAAAAGGGTTAATTACATCCCTTCTTCTCCAGAGTATTTCAGCAGGCCAGGAATTACGTTCTTCTGAAGGGCAAGTTGTTCTTTTATTTATTGTTTAAAGCACAAACAAACACAAAGTGTCCAACCCTAAGGTGGTGATTACCACTTTTACTCAGACAGAAGGGCAGGGCTGCAGGCTTTCCCCGCTACAAAGCTTTTAAACCTATTCTGTTTCCCTGACATTTCCCCCCTCACCCCCACCTCGCTCTTCCCCGACAGAGATCACAAATACAACGCAGACATTTGACATACAGGAGAGCATCCTGCTGATTAAGAGAAAACAAGAGCACACTGCTCTTGAGAGGATACAAAGCACCACTTCCCAACGTGTCCAACTCCGTCAGCACGACGGGCGTCTTGTCCTCTCAGAGGGAAACTGGTCCTATTGATTTTTCCAAAACACGAGTATTATAAAAATATTACACATTTAATTGTGTTTAACAAAGTGCTCTTGCAGTGGGGCATATCAACAGAGATCCTACAAGACAAGATATAAGGTAGCAAGGGGTGGCTTCGAGCATTTGAAGCAGTTGAGAACTGCCAGGACCACTCCTCATACGGCTCCTGCAGCTCCCCATCGACCTCAGCACGACTGAGACACGGCCTTTAAGCGTGGCAGCTCCTGCTCCTGAACTCACAGCACCCTGAACAATCATCATACTTCGCTGAAAACCAGTGTCCTTTCCACACCTCACCAAATTTCCACCGTGCAACTCAGGGCTCCGCGTCTGCTCAACTTCTTCTAGAGGAAAAGAAAGTTCTTTGCACCCTCTCAGAGCAGTTCACTCCTCTAGGTTGTTCTCTTGCAAAAGCCAGAGCATCTGAATCAGCTCTTCTGACTGAAAACCACACACCCTGCCTTGTCAGGAAGCCTGCAAGAATTTTTTTTCCCCTCTTTTGTTTACAAATTTGAAAACCGAGCTGTTCTCAGACCACTTCTTTTTCCCCCTTCCCACCCTAAACAAGGCAACATTGGGAAAAGCCTGCACATGCTTTCCAAGGAATAAGCATATTTCTCCTTCTCTTAGGTCTTTGTTTTGACACAGCATATCAGACTGTACACCCATGACAAGTTTCAATGGTTCAAAGACCACCTGAACAGTTGTTATTTTGCCTTTCAAAATAGCCCCTCAGAAAAATTCCTTAAAATCAGGATTTTTGTGAGGGATGCAATAAACAGAGGAGAAGGGACAGCCTTACCTCCCACCTCCTCTTATTCCTCCAGGGAACTAAAGTTATCTCTTCCTAAAGTGATATTTCAAGGCTTCTTTATAGCTTGTTTCCAATATAACTCAGAACAGTGAACATCCTCCCTTTCATTTCTTCTAACAAATCCCCTTTCAGCAGAATTTACTCTCACATATGCAACGTGGGCAGAGTCTAGTAATGCAACTTAATAGTTCCTAACCAAAAAATAAAAAGAAAAAAAAAATGGTTTTTCTAACAGTAAGTCCTAGGAAACAGAGAAAGAAATTTTAAGTCTTACCTGCACATGTTACCACAGCGTGTTTCTAATTAGTATCTGTCAAAAGAGCGTTTTCATCACAAGAAAAGAACAAAGCTGCAGAATGACAACGATAATTTGTCATTCATCAAAAGGCAATTGCAAACAACAACAGGTAGGGGAAATTTTCTGCGTCGTGTCCCTCCATCTCACCCTCTGCCACCGTGGTGGAGTCACGCTGCAGAGGAACAGGACACTGCCACCCCAAACAGGGCCTGGGAGCAAAGGGATTTCAGGGTAGGATGTTCTGAGCTCAGCAACAGAAACACAGGTCAGACAGAACCCCAGGACTGAGGAGACCAGTGAAAAGTTTAATCTTAAGCTTCTATCCTTAGCCACTTAAGACACCTCTTCCCCCCACCTTGCTGCAGAGCGTATTTTAGTGTCTGGATTATCATTCCCGGGAGGTAACTCGGCTCAGACCACGGCCCACACCTGTTCTCACCACAAACATCTTCGTGCTGACACCCAGGGCAGCCTGGAGTTACTTCAGACTCAGTCACTTCCACATTCCACCCCCAAACTCCCCTCCAAGAAGTGATCAGTCACTCTCGGCTTTCACACTTCAGTAATTTTGGAATCAACAGGAAATGGAGATCAATTGTGATTCTCCCAACTCAATAATGACTCATCATTCAACTCCCTGTAGCCTTCAAATTCATCTGCGAAGAGACACGATAGCGAGGCCAAAGTAAAAATAGCAAATCTGGCTTGCACACAATTAACACTCCCTCCTCCTTCCGATTTGCCACATTTTCAGGATTGTGACATGATGACCATCCTGCTTCTCCCCCTGTCAGCGTCCAAACTCACAGTGTGGCTTTCTCACCTTAACCAGGAAGAATAATCAAGAAAATTTATTATCTAAAGCCACTCTACCCCACTCTGCAACACCCATCACTCAATTTGGACATGTCTAAATCAGAGTTAACTCTGCCTACCAGTGCCCCCAGCTAATGACAACGGATCTCCTGTCCTTTATATTATGAAAATACTCTCAAATCATGAATTTCTTTCTGCTTACACAACCTCCAAGCCAAAAAAATAACCCCAGCATTTGCATGAAATTAAAAGTCAATAAAAAACAATTATTTCATTTACAAAAATAGAAAATCATTTTATATAAACCACTTAAATACATTCCTCTAAAAATAAACTTAATTACAAATCTAACGTGAAATTGTAACAGCATATATTAGGGTAAACGCCTACTGTAATTTAAATAAAGTAAAAATAGTAAGCATATAATTTACACCAAAAAAAGTTGGAACTGGTGAATTTGCTGTTCAGTGCTCTCCTGGAGCCACCCTTTGATGAAATGCTCAGAGAGCTTTTACATTCAACAGCTCCTTCTGCAAGTGCCTCATTTCAGTTTACTCAAATGGTTCAGTTCAACAAGCACTTAATCCCAAATTATAAAGGACTCCTGCATGGAAACCTGTGAAACAGTCAGTGGGCATGATCTATTAGCTCTAAACTTTTGGGAAACAATGACAAACTATTTTTTCTGTTGATGGTTTGGGGTTTTTTTACATCATGCCTGTCCTCCACACTTGGAGCTTTAATTAAGTCTCAAAACTCAGGTCTTCTGTATTTCAACTGAAATTGCATTTTCCATCCAAATAAAAAAAAAAAAAAAAACCCACACCACACAAATGAGAAGAAATCTACCAGAAAATAATCTACCATTTGCCATTTTGTCACTTAAAAATGTGAAAATTAAGGATCTGAGCAAATGCATCCAAGGCATCTAATTATTTACATGAATCTGTAAAAAGGTCTGTACTTTCAGAAAAGGTTGTTTGTTAATCATTGTTCTAACAGCTGTCAGTCAATAAAAAATAAAATCCAACTAAAAACAGGCAAAATGAGATTAAAACTGCGTATTTAGAGCAAAGCTCTTCCTGCTTGCTGTTTTAAGTCACGATGGAAATCATTCACTCCATCTCAGTAAAAGAAAAAACAACACTTATATACTAGTAGTGTATACATATATATATATAAATACACAGAGAGAGCATATGAGGCTTTCATACTAAAGAAAAAGTAAACTGTGAAGAGCAAATTGGACCAAAATTCCCAACATCTTCACCAGGTGGTTCCGAAGCCTCACGATCCATCCCCTCACGCTCTCCCAGTGCCCTTCCACGAGCAGCATAACTAAATCAGGTGAGAAGAAAATGGAACTCTTCCACCCTGCGAGCATCTCAGCAGCTGTGACTGTGCACAGCATCTCACCGACCCACAGCGTGTGCTTCACATTCCAGGCTCGACACCAGCAAAGCCAACCAAGACATTGAGGAGCACGAGACACCCCTGGAAGGTGGAATACTGATGGAGAGGGAGGACAGAGGGGCACGTCCCCATCCAGGGTGTGCAGACATCTTAAATGGAGCCTTCACCCCTTCTGCAAAAATCATTTACTGTGATAATTATATCCCAGCCCCTCCCTCCATAAAACAGGATTCACCTCTTCTCATGTCACCAAGCCTGGGAGAAGCCGCAGGGGCGTCAAACCCGAACTCGAGGCGTGAGACGCTGTGACAGGGACAGTCATCCTGAGGTCACAGCAGTATTCTGATACTGCAGTAAACAAGGCCTGAGGTCACACATCCAACGAGCAAGAAACACTGGATAGCTGCACACTTCTGTGAGCTGCTGCTCCTGAAGAAGGAAGGAAAGTCCTGTGGGAGCATCGCAGCACATCCTGCAGAGAGGCCAAGCCACGCTCAACCCACCCGGACTTTTGTTCCGTTCCAACCGCACGTGACACCAGGTAACGTTCACAGCTGCCTGCGAAGAGCTGGGTTTATTTTTAGTGTAATATACTATCTCCTTATCAGTCAGCTGATTCCAACACCCCCATCCTCATACTTGTGCTAAGAGTAGAGTCATCCAACGCCTGGCAACGCGTGCCTTCCCAGGGAAAGTGCCACCACCTGGATGACAGAGTCCCACGAGCCCCCCAAGCCACGTCAGCGTTGCAAAAACCAAGCCTTGAACCACCCCCCAAAGGCAGCATTTTCTGTGTTCTACAAAGGGGGAGGGACATACAGACACCCGGAGGAGGAATACCATTTCTTCCCAACCCTTCAACACTGGCAGCTCCTGAAGCACGAGATGTGATCACTCCCTATTTTAGCAAGCATGACTACCAGTGCTGTTGCTCACACAAATTATCCAGTGCCTTTTTAAAATCCAGTTACAGGGTTTAACTTCTGTCTTCTGTACCCAACTAGCAGATAGGTAAAGGTGAATGCACTGGTAACATCTTGATATGCTTTATTTGCAAAAAAAAAGAAGACCCTTGCTCTGAATTTGTATTTCTCAAACCAGTATTTAAATCTGGAAAGAAAAACAAATGTGAACACAACTGTGCAGCATTAATCTGATTCCCACATTCCAACTCTCTCTCTCTCCAACACTGCAATGTATGGCAGACAAATTTAAAAGTGAAGTCACTGATATTAACTACAAGAACACCAAGAAAATCCTCAGGCAGTGTTGGCTTAGCCAGCAGAATGTGTAATTCTTGTCTTCATACTTTCACTTTCTTTCATGAAAAATACTGGAAATATCTTTTTGCCAGGTTAACCAACTCTGACTTCAATCTCGCTGACATTTCTTAAGTAGAGCTGAATAATTCCATTCATATGCAAATGGTACAATAAGCCCTGAGTAGCAGCACTTGCAGCTCCCTCACGAGATGAGCATTTACTCTGCCTTACCCTGCCCAAGTCTCATCTGCAGCCACGTATCCAAAACGTTGCAAGACCCAAAAGGTACAGCCCCAGCAATTTACAGAGGGCATGTTTTCAGCCTTGATGTTGGTGTTGTTTTTTTTTTTTTCCTTTTACTTTGTGGGGTATTTTTAAATATTAAAGAGATGAAAGACTCGAGAACTGAGATTGCATCTGTTGCCATCACAGTTTAACCACAGTCCATGTATTTATACAGTGGAATCTCCAAAATAACACTGCATCTGTTAAGATGACAGTGTTTTTCCATGGGCTGCGCTGTGTTGTAGCACAGTTACTCTAAAGCTATTGCTTTTGAAGTGCTGATTGCGATCCACCCCGAATTCCTTTTGTAATCTTCCTCAAACGTGTTGAATTATAAAGCTGTTGTGTTTCTCAGTGTGGCTTGGGAACAACAAAACCCTCATACATCTCATCAGTGGGCATTTGGCACTAAAGCCCTACAGCTAATGCAACATGTTTATTTAAACGATGAACTACCCAAAGAGCTCCACAGCCCATGTACAAACAGATGAGCGTTTCATGTGTGCTTCTGCTGCAGCCCAGAACCTCCACCACACACACACACTCCGCTGCATTCTCCGTGCCTGATTTCTGCAGGATAACAACTGATCCCGCTCGGAGGGACCTCTGTTCCTTCACTGATAACATCGGCCACTTCAGAACCACAACCCACTGAACAATATAAAAGCTCGAATCTTGAAAGAAACTCTCATAACGTAATTTAAACATTAAACACATCTTTCATGCCTCTTGTTGAGACGCAGAATCAACAAAAATATTTGTCCACGTAGTCAGCCCACTCCGATGTGACAAAAATATAAACATTTTATTAGCACACACACAAAAGGAAACAAACAAACAATCAAAACCTTCAGTCGCTCCCAGGCAGGACCCTGGCAAGCTCAAGTCAGTCTCAAACTGAGCCAAGTCTCAAGTCTGGAACAACAAATGTGCTTTTCTTAACCCCCAGTTCTGCTCTTCTGTACAGTGCCCACTGCACAGACTCCAGCTCCACCACGGGTGCAGCCACTGGAGGAGCTGCAGGGAACACCAATAAAACAGGACCTTCCACATCCAAGGGCCACAAGCAACAGGACTGACAGACCCTTCCACTTCTGGCATCCTCCTCCACGCACAGCTGGCCGTAAGTCCTACTGGTTTGCAGCTCTCAGGTCCCAGGAAGAGGAGCAAAGTACACAGAGTAACAGTCACTTATAAGATCTCCTAACACAGTTGGACACTCATTCCTGCCACGCTTCACAGGATACGTGGCATCTGCAAGAGGCCAATAAATCTGCATCCACCTCAAAAACAAACAAACAAAAAGCTTTAGAGACAAACTGAAAGATGTTCACTGCAATCACTGCAGCATCACAGGCTGCTTCCACCTGCTGGGGTACAGAACAACCTGGGAGAAGGAAGAGCTCAAAATCCAGTCAGGGAAATCAGACACCATCACAGTTCCAGTGGGTTCCCACTTCCACCCCAGCGGGTCTGTGAATGCAGTTTGTGTCATCATCCTAATGAGTCCCTCTTAAGTTGGTTCTCAGCTAAAAGCAAGGCAGAACCACCTGAAAGCTTAACAGGAACAACTCACACTTATTGAAGTCCACCAGCATTTTGGAGAACACACCAAATCCCCAGCAGGATACACAAAACTTGACTTGGGAGGACAACAGTAACAGTGACTACACACCAAAATCTCTGGGAGAGAGCAAAAAAGGACCACAATGAAACTAATTTCTGCCCTGGCAAAGAGCACAGGTGGGACAGGACAAACAAGGAGTTTCCACTGCCATTTCAACTCTTCCCACTTGAGCCAAGTGTTAGATCAGCTGAGCAGTGCAAAGGCACGTCCATTCCTACCCTCCTCACTCCTGCCCAAGGTGTCCATGGGGCAACCTGAAGCCTTTCCAGGTACAGACAACTCTCACACAGAGTCACTCCAGGGGATGTGAGAGGAGCAGCAGGGAAGTAAAAAGAAGGTCAAAATGTGAAGACAACCCTAAACTGAAGCCAATACAAATAACAAGGAAACCACTCCAGTGAGATCCAGGGATAAAGCCCTTCCCAAGTCCAAGCCAATTCTCCTGGAGAAGGTGGGTTGTAGACAGTTTCCAGGAGCAGCTGTCACCAGACCCTTCTCCAAAAGACTGTATCCCTTTGATTAAGGCTTAAGATGTGAACTATTCATCTCCATAAGATGACCTTCCACTTCCAGAAAAGCTTGTGATCATTTTTAAAACTGCTCTATCGCACCTCATTACAGGGTTTTTTCCCTACCCCATAAACTCCTTTGGGAGTTTGCTTCTCAAATATAACGAGCTGCCTGTCTACAAAATCGGGGAAAACCAGTGCTGTGTCAATTTATTTTTTGGGAAGCTGTTTCTTCATCCAAGAGATCTGGAATTCTCTTTCAATAAAGAAACATCTCTCCAAACACAAGAGCTGAGCTCTTGTGAAGCTTTCCTGTGCACACATCCCAGGAAGGCTTCTCAGGCTGAGCACCACGATCTGTGAGCACACCAGATACAGGGTCCCCCTAAGCACAAGGGAAAACCTCCCCTCACCTTGCTAAAACACCCCTTACAAACCCCCAGCAACACCTGCAGAAAAGAGTAAATAAAAGTGACGCCACCCTAACTTTACAAACACACAGCTACCAGCAGCCCCTGCTGTGCTTACAGGAATTTTTTCACATAAATACTGCCCCTCTTTCAGCAGAAATGCATCTGTAACCAGAAACAAAGAGTGCACCTTGGTCCTCCCGGCTTTGTCTCATCTGTCTTACATAAGAACTGCCACTACACCACAGCTTGAAGATAATGATGCTCTCGTACTTGAGAATCACACACTCAGCTGCAGCTACCTACTGTACTCCAGTAGTAACAAATGGGAGAGATACTTCAAAGAGCACATTATCCCAGCTCTAATTTATGCATGCTCCCTCTTACCATCAAGCCATTTATTTTAAACCTGTCAGATATACTTGTAACGTGGCATAATGAATAATTTAAAAAGTAATCTGTATAAACCAAGTTTATAAACTTAACAGCAGGTACAGTACCTTTCATTCAAGCAGACTGCTCTCTTATAAACTACAAGAGATCTTTGACTACTTCAGCATGTATTCATTTCATGCATTCTGAACTTCAAAAAATTCTTTCCTGCCTCCAATCAAACCCTCCACTATTTGAACAGTATTGTGCAAGTAGCTCACTTAAATGAGTAGTATAATAATTTGCGAACTGTTCACACTGAAGGAAAAAAAACTTACAATGCTGCTGGAAACACTCAATACAAATGACCCATCACCAACTCGACGGAAGGGGAAAACCACTCGTGTCAAGTTTGCCTCTGTCATTAAAAACCTGGTAATATTTCCTGCATCTGCCTGATGTTGTCACACCCTGACACTGCTCCCTCCGCAGGGAGAAGGGATGTTCGGCAAAGAACCCCCCAAAAAAAGCCCACCTGTCAAGGGAAAGTGTTGTGATCAGTTGATGCTCACACTTCCAAGTAAACACAGCTATCTTTACAGCAGGTAATGGCACCAATAAGGGCTTTGCAGATAACGCTGGCCGGTCACAGCTATTGCAGCAACGTGTGCCTCGCTGGCAACACAGGGCAAACAAACCCACCCGGCCACCGGACCTGCCCAAAACACACCCTCACAAACCAGGGGTTCACAAAAGCAGGACACACCCCCCTAATTTACAAACTGGGACAGCAAAGCACACCCACTGCAGCTCACCTGTTTCCTGCTTTAAAAGGTTTATCTCTACAACGTACACTTTTTCAAAGTCAACAGCACAGCATAAACCGCAACCTGGCACTTCGGTGTCGATCCTAACGGGAATTATTGCTCCAAGTTATTACCAAAATAACTCTGTGCTGCTACAAAACACTTGCTGTGTGGATTGGTTCCTCTAGAGGGTTAATCTCAGTACTTTACTGGGGTGTGAGCTCCCTTCTCCCTGGGCAGGTCAAAGGCAACAGTCTCCCCGAAAAACTTCCTGGGGAGTCACTGAACCACACAGATTCTTCTTCCTGCTCGTACCACCAAGTTTACCAACAAAGAAACAGAGTAATTGGAAATGAACAGGTCCAAAATTAATAAATAAATAAAATTATGTTACATTAAAGCTTTACAAGCCATATGCAAATCAACCCGTAAATAAACAACAATTTTGCTTTTCAGCACATTTTGAACAGTCTTGTGCCACAACAGCAACTTCTGCAGGATATCAACACTGAGCAAGTTAATTGGTGTCTCAAAAGATGTCCTAAGGGAACAGCTCATATTTAGCATTTGCAAAGGTTAGAAAGCAAAACTTGCAGTGATAAAGGCAAGTTAAACCTTCAAAACACATCACTGTGCCGACCCCGCCTGTGCCAGAATGCATCTCCTTAATTAATTAGTAAGTCAAACTATTATCAAACTTAGTGAGAAAAACCAACAAGTCCTGCCAGCAGGACCCAGAGCCTGTTTTGGAGTTGAGGACTCAGTCCAGCTCTGTCTGCAGAGCACAGGAACATATGAATGAACACTGAGTGCTGCTGATCGTTTGCCGGTCCTCAGAGTTTCTCTCAGACAGTTTTGGACACAAAAAAAGACAAATATAGTACTCCAGAAATCAGTCCAGATTGTACCTGTCATGACTTGGCTAAGAAGGAAAAAAAGCAGCCCAAAAAAACCACACACAAGACAGGCTGGCTAACAACCACCAATGCGTCTTCATCAACTACTGTTTGTTGAGTTCTGCTTTTGTACAAGGAAGGGGAAAAAAAAAAAAAAAGGCAAAACTATTCTTTTTAAAGTGGCTTTCATAAATCATAAAAAACTAATCCAACTAACCTACACAAAGAAGCTGTCTATACAATTTACAGTGATAGAAAAATTATACATGTCAAATAGATCAAAATACTAAAACAGTATTTCTACCTTTCAAACACATCACTGCATTCCCGAAGTCTTTCTGCACACAAACCCTTAAAAGCAGCACGTTCCATCACCACCAAAGCCCTGAAACCTTAAAAAGTCAGCTTTGTCAGAAAGATCCGAAATAAACTGAAACTACAAGTCTGCAACCAGTTTAATTATGAGGCTCTCGAGACAATTACTCAAACGGCAGCTTTTTTTATAAATTGAGCATCCACGATTTCAAGAATGAACGGTAGTTTACCCATTCCTGTGTGCACACTCACACGTAAATAAAAAGCAGCTGCTACATGATAACATCCGAAAGCATTTCCAAATGTGAAAGCTTTACGCTAAAAACACAGTAAGAATGTATTTAATTTCATAAACCAAAGTTTCCAGAACTTTTCCAGCAAGCTGCTTCTCAGTCATCAGCTTTTCAAGTGCAATAATGCTCATGAAGTTAATTTAACTGTAGATAATTCAGATAAATACACTAACTTCTCAAAAACAATTTAATTCAGTACATTCTGTAAGTTATGAACTTTAGAGCCATTACAGATGATGAGCCAGATAAGTTGTTTGCTGTGTGGGATCATAAAGTTAACATCCAGTGTGAGAAAAACAGGTTTCCTGCATATATTATTGCCTCTCTCTCTCAAAGTTCGGGACCATAAACAAACTTCTCTACAATGAAGTTTGTGGTAGCTCACAATTCACACAGATGGAAAATACACACAATATAATTAATCATTTAACAAAACTGCCTCTTCTACTCTCACTGAGATAATAGTTCCAGTGATCACTGGTAAAATCTACCTCAGAGCAAAAAGAAAACAAAAATTACTGGGGAAGAGAAGAAGCATTAGTTAAACATGAACTGAAATTGTCCTTTCAAGCTAGTGGTTTCAGCCCTGAAATGTATTTTAATTTTAAATATTAGATGCTTAAAGAAAATTCTACTCCAAGACTCCCTTAGCAAATGCCAGTTTAGCAGAAAATGAAGTGGGATTTGAAACAACTTTTCCCATGGTAACACATGCTGACAGAAATTAATTATTTACCAATGAAGACAGATTCAAAAATCATCACATGGATGCTCTGTAACACTAGATTTTGTGTGTGTATTTCAAGATGAAAACAATTTCAGCACTGGAGTTGTGCTTTAACTATACTTTAGAATTACTCTGAAGGAACAACAGGTCAGGGAAAAGCTGACACAAAAATTAACACACCAGTTGATCAAACCTGAGCAATTTCCCCTTTAAACCAAATAAATCATGTCTTCTGCTGTATCTGAAGTTAAACTAATCGATCTGTGTTCTTGCTCTCTGCAGCCCCTTCCTCATTTCTCACAACATACTTAAGAACTAAGTTAAGTTTCCTTCATTTTACACAAAACAAGGACAGCGTTTCTCTCGATTGTTGGTTCAACGCGAACTTCTGACACACCTTCTTTCCACACCCACCCCTCTGCTTCCTCCCGTTCTCCACACATTTTGCCTGACATTAGCTAAGTCACTAGCATTTCCTAACCCTCTCCGTTTCTGAGTCACACAGCCCTTTGCTCCAGTTCTGGTATGGAAACGCTCTGCAAGTCCAATCTAACAGCATCAAAAAAAAAAAAAAGTCCAAGCACTGCCTGGCTCGCTCTCCTTCCCCCTGGACACCATCACTCCCTGAACACTCCCCTCCTCTCCTCCTTCTGGTGAGCCCTGACTGACACCAATCCCTTGCCTGCTCTGGCATTTTCCATTCACAGCCTCAACTGCAGGAGGAATTATCCCACTCCCAGCTAACGACATTCCCCAACCACCAGGCGCGCAGGAAAAGGCTGATGCAAAAGCGAGGTGTGTGTAACGCCGACACTCAGCAGGTCATGAGGGCTTTAACTAAGCAACCTGCGAGAGAGATTAAGCATCAGCACGAGCCACTGTTTATGAACACCAGGAACACAACATACAGCCTGCGTAGACAAACAAAAGCCCGGCGCTCACACGAACAGACCCATCAAGATATCCATCAGTCTCAACTATTATCAGACCTAAAACCAGCATTTTTGTTCGGAAGTGCTTAACCCGTTCCCTCCTAAACGTTCTCTCTGTAAACAAACAAACGGGTGAAAATCAAAACCCCCGCCACGATCAAGGTAAAAAAAGGAAGAAAACACCGTGTTTACACCTCATCTTAAACCCAGGATCAAACAGCCTCCAACAGTTGCAGCTTTTACACATCAAATGCACGGGTACTCCAGCACATGCTCCGTCTTAATGAAAGGTCTTCTCATTTCCTTTTTTGTGCTGTTCTAACACAATCTCAGGGAATTCTCAGCATTTTTAAGGCCTTTTTCTGAGTCAGAAGCCCTCCACTGAAGCTACCTGCATTTTAAAGAGGTTTCTGTCACATAACCACGAACATACTTCATATAATTGAGCATTAAAGGGATGGGTCTCTCCCCTCCAGTTGTAACTCCTTTGTATTCCTATTTAGGAATGCCTTGCTTGTTTGACCGAAAATGGAAGTGCCTTTTAGCTATGACACAGTATATATGAAAAACAAATAAAAATTAAGATTAATCTTCCTTCCACTATTGTGGAGAGAGAGAAGAATATGAAGAGATGCAAAACATCTGCTCTGGAGATCATTTTTCCCCCTAACAGCAAAATTCTTTCAGCAATAACTCGTGAAAACAAAGGCTATTAAACTGCAAACTACAAAGACAATCGATTAGAGGCAGTATTCAGCTAAGACAAGTTTTTCAGCATATCTTCCCATATTTAAATGCCCAGAACTTCTTCAGGAGGAGGTATTTCATTTGGAATGTCTATTTTAGTTAAGTGGCAACTGCAAACACTTGAGAAGACTAGAACCTAAAATCCCTACATAGTGTTCCAGCATTACTTCAAGGCCAGAGATGGGTGAGCATTTTTATTTGAAGATACTTTGTACCAGGTAAGACAAAAAAAACAACCCTAAGCAGTTTAAAGCCACACCAGATCTCCTCCTCCTCTCCTGTACTATTTCTCCACACTACTCAATCCTTTGTAAACCCTCCCCTGAAGAAGGGCACTGGGGGTTTGTTTTTAAACTTAGAGATTAATCTTCCCTCTTGAAAACAGCTCTAGCCAGAAAGTTCCACTCGTGGAAGTCAGACTGCAGCTCTCCAGTCCTTGCTGGCCCTGCCACTACAACCCAAAAGCCTCAGCTGGGCCTTAAATTGCAAGGAGTTAACAGGCATTCGCTGCCCAATGAAACACAATATTACTCAACATGCATTACAGACTCCATCTATGTGCTGCTTGCTCACTTTTTTTTTTTGTACTGAGCCTCATTGTCAGTGCATCCAGAGAACTTCCCCTTCTCTTCCATCTGAAACTACTACTTTTAGAAAAGCCTTTCTGCCTCCTCAATTCTTTACATTTAAAATGGAGAAAAACTGATCTCTCTGTCCCTTCCCTCCAACAGCGTGCAGCAAAACAACAGCTCCGGGAGTATGCTGGAAAACACACGGCAGAAAAAGCCTTTCTGCCTCCTCAATTCTTTACATTTAAAATGGAGAAAAACTGATCTCTCTGTCCCTTCCCTCCAACAGCGTGCAGCAAAACAACAGCTCCGGGAGTATGCTGGAAAACACACGGCAGAAGGAATTAAAGCATCGGGATGCAGTAAAGGAACATCCCTGCTCCTGCAGACGCTGAAGGAGAAGGAGCAGTGTTTAAAACGGTTGGGCTCCAAGGCACATTTACCATCTCCCCGTCCACGGAGATACTCCGGGAAACAAGGAAGGCTAATTTCATGCAAGAAATCCTCAATCCAGCGTGAGCCCGACATACCAGAAGAAAACCGATCAGCCCCGGGATTAATCCGGCGATGATTGCGGTGTAATCAATGGCAGCGCAGCCATCCCTGCCCCCTCGGTTCCCCCTGCGCCCGAGAGGGGCGGGCACTGCAACACAATCACAGGTTGGAAACGCACAAAAACAGAACTCGGGGCTTTTGCAACTCCCGGGCGAGGCCGCGGCGATGGGCTGAGGATACGCGGCAGGAGGAACCCCGGTCCCCGCGGGCGCGGCCCCGCCACAGGGATCCACGTTTTCCCGGGAAGAGCCTCTCACGCCGCTCTAACCTCAGCGCTGGGTGCAACACGGCGGCTTAAAAAAAAAATAATTTAAAAAAAAAAATCACCTTTAAGATTACAGCCCGCCCGGCCACCCAACCTTTCTGTTTGTGCACAAACGTATAGGGCCAATGTGCAAAATAATTAAAAAAAAAAAAAAGAAAAAAAAAATTAAGAATGAGCAGCAGCCCGTGACCTCCAGATTGCGGGATGCCGCCGTAATTCCGCACCCCGCGCACCGCGAGCGAAACCCGTCCCCGGCGGTAAAGCGGCAATAAAAAAGGCAAGGCGCTTATTTCCAGGAATTCCTCACTCACTACGGCAGGTTACTGCAAACAGCCTCTAAATATTGACAGAGATCAAGCTCCTTCCATGCGGCGAGAGCAAGCAGAGTGCTTTCCCAGCCTGCAAGTGTTTACTACGCAGCTCGCAGCCCTGGCTGCGGTGTCTGAGCGCTGCCCGCGGGGCTCGGGGGGGACACAAAGGAGGGGCGCGGGCTGGGGGCTGCGGCTGTGCCCGTGTGTACGACCCGCCGGCCTCCCCCGGGGAGCGGAGGAAGGGATGGAGGGGAGGGGAAGGGAAGCGATGGCGGGGAGACGCGCAGCCCCGGGTTGTTAAACGTGCTGGAGGAGCAGACGCGTAACAGGAGGAAAACACGCAGAGCCCCGCGGGCAGGGGCGAGACCCGCTCGGCGCCGCGGCGGGAAACGGAGCGAGCCCGGGAGTCCCTCGCACACACCCACAGACACACGGGGGGGGTCCCTCACACACACCCGTGGACAGGGAGCCCCTCATACGCACCCCTAGGCACACAGGGAGCCCCTCACACACACCCCCCTCCGTGGCGAGGGAACCCCTCACACACACACCCTCCCCTCCATGGAGAGGGAACCCCCCTCACACAACCATGGATACACAGGGAGACCCCTCACACACGCCCCAGGCACACAGGGAGCCCCCTCGCACACACGCAGAGGCAGCCCCTCAGACAGGGAACCCCCCTCACCAGCCCCCTCACACGCACACACACACACCAAACACAGGGAGCCCCTCACGCATCCACACACACACACAGAGGGAGCGCCCCCCTCACACACATTCACACAGGGACACACACACAACACACACACTCTCACACAGGGCCCCCCCCCACCAGCCCTCTCATACACATCCACACAGAGACACCCCCCCCAAACGCACACTACACACACACAGACTGAGCCCTTCACACACCTAAGCCCCCACACACACACGCTCACCCAGAGACCCCCGTCACCCACCCCCTCATAGCCCCCCAAACACGCACAGGCAGCC
>JAYRBT010000018.1:3932851-3980452 GCA_036023395.1 Myiotriccus ornatus | reverse complement strand
CGCCCCCCCCCCCCCCCCCCCGCGACCCAGACAATCCTATTACAAAACAACAACAGCTCCGCCGTCCCCCCGCGCGGGGACGGGGCTGCCCCGGCGGGATCCCCGCGGCTCCGCTCCCCGCTCGGCCGCGGAGGGTGGGGGGGGAACACCCCACGCACAACCACCACCCACAACAACACCGCCGCCACCACCACCACGAGTCCGGCTGCCTGAAGAGGCTCGAAACGCAGGATTTGGGTCGAAAATGAATTAAAAAGGCTCCCCCCCTACTCCTCCTCTTCCTCTCCTCGGCGCGGCCGCCACAGGCTCCTTCTCCAAAAAAAAAAAAAAAAAAAAAAAAAGGGAAAAAGAAAAAGGAAAAAAAAAAAAGCCGAATCCAGGACACACACACAAAGCAGCGGCGGCAGCAGCAGCAGCGGGGCGAGCGGAGCGCTCAGCACCCCGCCTCCTCCCCCCGCAGCTCTCCTCCTCGCATCCCTCCGAGCCGCCTTCCCATCGCGGCGGGGGCGGGGGGGAGGACGACGAACGACGACGACGACGACAACAACAACAACAACAACAAAAACCACCCAGCGAATTTGTAAATCCTTTTCCTTTTTTTTTTTTCCTCCCCCCTTTTTTTTTTTTTTTTCCTCCCTTTCCTCTTTTCCCTCCTCCTCTGGGTGCGCGCGCGCTGCAAACCTTCCCCCGGCGCTGCCCAGCCCAAGGCAGGGGGAGGGGGATCCGGGAGAGGTGTGTGTGTGTGTGTGTGCGTGTGAGTGTGCGAGCCGGGGGGGGCGAGCAAGGCGATCCGGTTTGCTGAAGGTCAAAGCCCAGGAGCTTGTTGCGAAGGGTCTGTAATTCCTCCGGGGAGGGAACGGGGTGGAGAAGGGGGGAAGGGTCTGCTGCTCCTCCCAATTAATTCGCCGCTCGCTTGCGGCAGGGTTCGCAGCGCTCTGCTGCCGCGACTGCCCCCCCTTTATCCTCCTCCTCCTCCTCCTCCGCGCTGGCTCCCAGTGCACGGCGGAGAGTGAGCGCTGGTAAACAAGAGCCCGGCGTCGCTCCGCCGCCGCTTCCCCGCTCTGCGGCCGCGCGGGGACGGGGCTTGCTCCCGCCCTCCCCTTCCCTCCCTTCCCTCTCCTTTCCCTCCCTTCCCTCTCCTCTCCTCTCCTTCCCTTCCCTCCCGCGCGCTCCCGTGTCCCCCCCCCGGGCTCCCCTCGCCCAGGCGGCGGCGGCGGCGCGCGCGGAGGCGGCGGCGGCGCGAGCGGGCGCCAGGGAAAACCCGGAGCGGAGCGAGCCCCGAGCGGAGCGGAGCGGGACGGGAGGATGCTGCGGGACCGCCGCCGTCCCTGCCCCTGCGCCGGCCCTCGCTAACCGGGGAAACGGCGGCAACGGGGCAAGGAGCCCCTGACGGCTGCAGGGAGCATCCTGCGGAGCGCCGGGAGAGCCCACGAGCGACCCCCGCCAGTGGAAACGCCGCTGTGTTCCCCATACATAATAAATAAATAAATTAATTAATTAATTAATTAATTAATTCTAAAAAGGCAGGAACGGAGTTAGGAGGAAGGCAAATCCCTTAGCTGCGATTTTTACATGGTTGTGTTCATTCATTTATGGCATTCAGTGGTTGCACGCCGAGAGCAGGCCGAGGGCAGGTCTTGCAGCGCTGCTCCCAGGGATGCAGGGCAGCAGCGTGGGATGGGGATGGCAAGGCTAGGCTTGGGGACGGGACAAACCACAGCAGAACATGTCCCTATCCATACTCACCACCTTCCCCTTCCACACTCACTTCCCCACCCAACACCCCAGCACTGTCAGCTCCCTGCACATTTCTCCCCTCATGTCCGTCGATGACATCGGACGCCCAAGCCCCAAAAGGGGGGAGACGGGATTAGTTGAGGCAGAAGAGGTTTGGGCTTTTCGGGATGGGTAAACGTGGGCCGCGTTCCCGCTGTTTCACCAGAGCTCGTAGTAGCCAGGCTGCTCGGCATATGGGTGTCCTGAGTAATCACTGATTTGTTGCAATACTTTGGCATGGGGAGATAGCAATTTGATGCTTAAGTATAAGAAAGCAGACATCTGTGAGCATTAGCTATACTCTAGGGCTTGGTGGTTTTTTGTTTTTAAAAAAAAGCTACATTAAGAAATTTGTAAATGTCACGTTATTAATGCAAATGTCAAAATTAAGTTTTTACATTTAAACCTAAAATCTCCTTGAACATCTTGTATTACAATAGCCTTCTGTTATGTTACCACATCATTCCCCCAACCTTATACATGTTTTTCTTGTTGTTTCTCCATCCATTCTTACACTATTTGCTTTGTCAGAACAGTCCAGTTGTCTGAGTTACACACTGGCTCTTGTACCCCTTAGGAAAGGTGAAAAGGTTCTATTCTGTGTTACAGCAGTTAAGGGGAAGATCATCAGTGAGCACAAGGGGGGCAGAATTGCCACGTGTGCACACATATGCAGCACTGTGTCAGTAATTCAGTAATAATAACTCAAAGCACATTTGGTTGGTATCACAATCCTCCCAAGATTCCATGCAAGGAAAATCAGGTATTTACACATGAAACCATCCCAGACTGCCACGTGTGCATCTACCATAGACTTTGTCAACCACACACAGGCTTTCAAGTCCTCAGATTGAACCAGAAATATCTTCGTGTCCCATAAATTTTTACTGTTGCTGTGTACAGCTGTGCCGGGTGCTGAGCCGAACAAGTGTCCTTTCTGTCTGTGTTATAGCATTGATGCAGCATAAATTATAATGTGTTATTTGCCAATTAATGTATTGTTGTGTAAAGGCAGAGCTGAAGTGGGAGCTGCGTGTCTATGGTGGATCATTCTGCTGTCATAAAGAACTTCTATTATTGTAAAATAGCCTTCCTTTCATTACTTTGGCGAATGGGGTAAGTCATGGACAAGCACATTGTGCTGGATGGTGTAGAAGTAGAGAACATAAAGATGTGCTGTGCCCCCAGAGAGTTTCCAATCTCATGTAAACACAGTCCTAGAGGTGTCATAACATAGTTTGTTTCTGGAATCTGTCAGGTTCCTTTAAAAAGTTTTTTAAAAACACGGTAATAACAGCCCAGCGTTGAACCGGAGATGTTCGCTGTGCTCTCCATCCTCCTGAGCTGCTGACGGGAAATTCATAATTTGGAATTATCTGGCTGGATTCTTCCAGGATGCCTTTACCTTTTATGCTGTGGAGATTCGTGGGGGGAATCCCTTTTTGTGGGAATGCTGAGATGGCCATAGCTCTGCTCTCTTAACCTCTTAAGAGCAGACCTGTGCCCAGCGTTCAGCATTCCTCACCCTTTCCCACGTGCAGCAGCCTCCAGTGCCAGCCATGCACGTACACATGCTCAGCTCCAGTGCGCACTTTTAATCACATTTGGCTCCTGCATGTTGATGTCTCTCTCCAAGAGTGTTTCCCGTTATTTTCAGTGGCAATATTTAAGTCGGGATTTTTCAACATGTACGGCCACACCACAGTCATATATTTGACCATGAAAACCTCAAGCACACTGAACTACACGTACCATGTGCAAAATTAAAGTTAATTTTCATGGTGATGCACAAAGATGCTTCGTGATGAAATATGTTTCCTTGTCAACACTGTTTGCCTCTGCTTTTATCTGTAGACCTGTGCAAAGGAGGTTGATGTAAGTGCTGAGAAGTTTTGTTTATTGGGAACCCACACCTGGCACCCTCTGGCTGAACACCTCTCAGATCCTTACAGCAGCTTGAATAGCTTTGGCCTTTCTTTGGAAGTGTTTACAAATATTTTGCCGGAACTTCATCACCAGGAAGTAAAACTGACTAGATATAAAAACACCCAGCCCAAAACAAAAACATTGCAGCCAATGGATTAAATGAGGTGGCAAAAATGCAAAATCCCTGTAGATCATAGTCTCCCCAAGTCCATATGAACATATCAAAGATGTGCTAGGAGAAGGTTTCCCAGGTTGTGGCCATTTGCAGTCTCGGATGAGATTTGGGAAAACCATCCCTTTGTTTTTTCTAACTTTTTTTTCATCAGGTCATTTCGCCACCAACTTAGACCTCATTTCCACTTCTTTTACCTGCTGAAACTTGTCCAGTGGCTCAGCTATAATCTATAGCAGTTTGTGTTTTGTTATTGCCCAGCAACCTACTAAGGTCCTGATCCTTAGCAAAGCCTCCCACATGAGATAATAATAATAAATAAAACGTTTTAAAAATAAGGTGTGCACTGTTCACTGCCTGTTGTGTGTGTAGATTTGTGCAAAGTCTTCCTCTGCTTTCTTTTTTCTTTGGAAGCCTGAAATATAGGTGTCATTAAGAAATCATTTTGTCATGGCTTGATCTTTCCTGGTGGTAGGAAATGGCTTTTCCCGTCTGTCCCGTTGGTTCTGCAATCATCCCCCCTCTCTGTTTGCGCTGGGCTTTGAGCCTCCCCTTTGTCCACCGATGGTTTATGCTCCTTGAGACAGACAGATGGACAGAAGGAAACACATCACCACACGCACACACACATTTCACTCTCCAGAGTGTGATGCCGAATGCCACCAGCATACCTGTGTCCTGTTTAAAATGCCACTTAAGTGGAAAACTCAGGAAGTGTGGCAGTGGGGATGAAACAACGCGGTTAAAACAGCCACTGACCCCGGTCTCTCAAAACATGTATCTGCCCAAGGCAAATATCCTCATACTCAGCCATACCTTAATTTTAACAGCAGCCTCACCGCTGCTTTCTGGGGCCACCACTGGGGAGAGAGAGGCCTCGCTGGTTTCCCTGCCCCGGTGCTCGTGCTCCATATAGGCTTGACTAGACTTTATTTTGGCTTCTGCAGCACGTTCAGGGCAGCCTGACCTCTTTACCAGACGCTCGCTTGTCATAACCTTTAAGCATCTGAACATTTTGTATTACCAGCGTAAGGGAGCAGCTGAAATTTATTCTCCTGCCTTCTCCAGCCGTGTCAGCTCCCCGGGACGAAGGTCAGCCGTCACAGAGCGTCGCCCGTGTCTGCTCGAGGTGCTGCTCCTCGGAAGGTCTTTGCAGCTCCTTGCGTGTCCTTTGCGATGGTCCCGGAGCTGAGAGCACCCGCCAAAACCACCTCCTCTGCTCCAGGGGCTCCTGATGCTGCCAGCTCACCTCGCCTGGGCTCTGCTGCAGGCTGAACGTTTCTGTAGCAGGGAGGTGTGGATCTGTAAGTGTTCCAGGTAGGAGTTATGCCTGGGTGAACGATACATCTTTTACACAGCTCGGGTGAGCGGGATGTGTACACCTGAAAGGCACACAGAAATCCTTGGGCATCACTCCTTTCCTTCCCCCCCCAGCTCCCAAATCTCTGCTTATAAACCGCATTTTACAGGCTCATAACAAGCCAGGCAATGTCAGGCAAAACGTGGGTTGCCCATTTTTACCATTTACATTGCCCATTTACAGGTTTTTGCCAGTTTTTGCTCTGCATTGAGTCGAATCCTGTACCAATGACCTTCACAGGCTCCCGACTGCAGGATAACGCTCGGTCTCCTCTTGGCGAGGGGACAGGAGCACAGCACACTGTGGGATGGACGCTGGGTGTGTGGGCTGATGTTAACTCCTCTGTCTGTAGAGCCTCTCCAGCCACCTTCCCTTTCCCAGGATTTGGGTGGAAGCAACCATCTCACCATAACGGCAAGAGGGCTGAGCAGAATCCTGCAGCTGCAGGAGAACAACCTCTGAAGAGAAATGGAGGGAAAAAAAAACCCAGTTGGACACGTTTGATGTGGGGAAAAACCTAAACACTGGAGCGCTAATCAGATAGACCCAAATGAAGGACATTTCTTTGGCTCTGGGTGATTTCTGTGTCTCCTGGCCCCAACAGTACTGCAAACACTAGCTCAAGATTGGTCCCTTCTGGAGCAAAGGGAAAGCAGAAGGCAGAAAGGGTATTGTTTATTACCTCTTTCCCATACACCTCCCTCCTTCAAACGAAGAATATGCACTTACATGGATGATTTAAAGGCAGCAGCTGAGCAGGAATAACTATAAAATTCATGTTTTAATAACAACAACAATAATAAGCGCACAACAGCATTTATAACCCTAGTTACAGGCCTGAGATATCATATCCATAGCAACTGCCGCAAGCGGTGAATGCCATATATTTAGAGTTCCCGTGCACCTGCCTAAAATAGCCACCGATAAATTATGCTGATGTTTGTGCCTTTCTGACAGCGTTTTTAAGGGGCTGTGGATGCACTCTGCAGCCACGCCGAGCCTTCGCGGCGCGGCACAGCGGCGGCAATGCCCCTTCCCGGCCACACCTCGGGCTTGTCTGCTCTTTTGTGCGCCTGGGTGCGAGAAATCAGGGATAAAAGGCACCTCGAAGGTGATGCGGTGGCAGGAGCGAGCGGCAGGCGCTGCCACTCGCTCCCGGTGCATCTCGGCTCCCCGGCTGTCAGAACCTGCCTCCCGTTAATGGATTGAATTAATAAAGTGCGGCGAGTCATCGGGGCTCTATCCTGCTCCTGCCGCAGACACTGGCGGGGGGATCACCCTGCATATCAATGGCCTGAGCGTAAACAGTTTACCAGGAGTTAATGAGTGGCTGGGAGGTGTTGGAATACGCGGCCAGTGAGTTGAGGAGATTGTTACGGAGTCCAACAGGTCAATCGCGTGCTTGTAACCGTGGCTTATAAGCATCTACCAGACCATCTGTTGATGTGCTTATTACATTTTATAGCACAAACTCCTGGTGTCTGCAGCATGCTTATAACAGCTATTAATCTTGTATTATTAACCCTTTCAAAGCAGCATCTATTTTAAAGTCCCTTCCAACCCAAACCATTCTATGATTCCGGGATTCTGGAATTCTAGGATCCTATGACCAGGCCCCCACCCAGGTGCCCTCTGGGATGACGTGGTGCTGACCCACAGGAGGGAGAGGGACGTGCTGTGGTCGTATCGATACCTGGGAGAAACTGGCTGTATTTTCCAACTGATTAGCAACATCCATCTCCAGATCTGAAGTGCGTTTATAGGCAATTAAACGCCACAGTTCATTCGTAAGGAGAATAATTATCGCTGCTGTGAAGAAAGAAACACAGGTGCAGATTGAATCCGGTGACTTAAAGCTCAGCCCTTTTACCTACAGGAGCATTAAAAGGACCATGAATGCCTCGAGTTTTTTGGGGTTTTTTGTTTGGTTTTTTTTTTTTTCAAACCTTGGGTATACAATCATTTATTTAAGATGATTTCAAAATAAACTTCTGGTTCCTCTCTGCATTTGGAGTTGACTCCAGATGGAGCTGGATATATGAAAATTAAGATTATTCTTTCTAGTTTGGCAGAACATACAAATGGAACCCAAAATAAAGTCAATAGGGGATTAAACAGGATAAAATTATGGAATGATAGACTGTAGGTATTAATTTATACCAAATCTTTGATAGAGCTCTATACAGAATAAAAGGACCTAAACATTACTTGTGCACAATACCTCCAAGAGTATATGTTTTCCTTAATCCCCATCTCCATCAGTTCAGTGACATGCTAGCATCAAAACTCCTACAAAACTAAGGAACTCCAAACTATCTCACGTTTGCAAGAAGAAAAAAAAAGTTTATTCAAGAAGATTATGGAAAAGCACAGCCTTAAAACTAATAAATTGGATCTCCAGCGTAAAAAGAAAAAAAAAAAAAGAAATTTTCTGAAAATTTTTGAAGAAAAAAACCCCCTGACTCCTTCTTGGTTGAAATAAGATTTATTGACTTCCTATAAAATTCAGGGTTGGGCAGGTTTGGTTTTTTTCAAAGTCATCAAATTATGGCCAAGATCAAATTGGATTTTAGGGTAAGTTAATGTACTACCCTGGATGGCTGCATGTACATTTAAATGGTATTGAAAATGCTTTGAAGCAGTCGGAACATATTTCCAGGTGGTTTGGGAATGTGTAAATATTAGCACATTCTGGAGGTTGGTTTTAAAAGGCTCTTCATATTCGATAGGTCCTGACATCAATTTTCCCCTAATTTGCTCTGTGTGTGTGTGTGAATGTTCTGTATGACCACCACGGATTTTGAAAGGGATGACTCATCTGGGTTTAGTGGTAGAAGAAGGAATATTGGTCTGGACATGGAGGACATGGAAAGAAGGTTGTTAATCATAGGCAGCTCGGAAAAGAAATTTTAAAACAGCCTTTCCAAATACAAGAAATGACAACATTCCTGTGAAAGGTGGGTTTCCATCAGCACCTGGGTACTCGTTGCCTTTAACCCATTCCTCTGCCCTTGCCCTTTAGTCCACGTGTGAGTGTTCAGAGTGGGCACAATGCCCGTGCAAAGAAGTGAATATCTCCTTCTCCACCCCTTGTTTGGAAAACTACTGCATCTGGATAAATACATCAGAGGCACAGAAGGCCCTTGCTTGGCGTATCAAGGAAATGACCTTGAGTCAGAAATACCAGATACAAATGTTTTAAAACTTTAGGACAAACCATAATACAGGATGGGGATCTACAACTCTTTTGTTTTGTTTTGTTTACAATTTTAGAAGAATTAAAGCTGTCTTTTCTTTCTTTTTCTTTATTTAATGCAGAGGCTCCAGGATTATTTCTTGTGCTGCACTATTAACTTTCTCTTCCTGTGCTTCCACTACCTACAAACCACTTGCCAAGAACACATGTGCTCTGTGAGGAGACTGGTTCCATAATAGAGCAATTACTCAAAAAATGGACTTTGAATCTCAGTTGTTTAAATCCCAGTTACCAGCCAATTATAACCCCAACAGAGACAAACTGGCTCCTTTACATAATGCTTTTGTTAACTCCTCTGTATTCAGCCACGTGGACACATTCAGGCTACTGCTTTTTTTTCTGGATGGACTCCTCTAGCCTGTCTGGACTTTTATTCTGCCCCTGGAGACAGTCACAGTTAAAACTCCATCCAAATTGGGAAGATGTAGCGTAGCAGCTCTTGAGACCAGCCATCAAATAGCCTGTATAAATATAATAAACCCTCCCCAGTGACTTAGGACCGCTATTCCTGCAAGTTAACAAACATCTGGCGTAATTAAAATATTTATCCAAATTCTTTGGACAAACCAATCAAAGCATTTCCCCCCACACCCCCCTGTGTCTCTCCCAGTCACGCACTCCCCATTTTCTTCTCTCACAGCATTTCTGAAACTGGGATTCATGCAAATGAACCGGGGGAACACTGACAATGTGTCCCTCAGCATCGTGTGAGCTCCTGGGTTTGTTTTGTGCGGGAGAGTTGTCATTTGCCTGCAAGTTCCCATAGCGAATTTATTGGTCTTCTGACGTTCCTGGCGCCAGGTCCACATTCCCATAAGACAAGCCAGAAGAAACTTTGGAAACAGAACCTTTATAGTATCCACATATTGGGCCATATTCAACTCCAGAGTCAGCAGGTGCAACTCCCATTGATTTCAGTGGGAATTCTTTCTGCTTGGGCTGGAGCTGAACTTGGTCCATAGTGCCTGGCACCTTTCCCAAAAACTCTCTTCACTGAATGCTGGGAATGAACCAAAGCTTAATACACTTCTCTGCTGTCCCTAGGAAAGGAATCAGTCAGCCTTTTCAACAGATTGCAGGGAAAAAATACCTGCTAGTCTTGCAGAGCTTCTTTTGCCATTGTGCCCCGGTGTAAATATCTGAAATGTTCTCAGGAACTCACACTTCCCTTTGTTTTAAGATTGTCTGTCCAAGATGCCTTTTTTTTTTTTTTAATTGTTGAGGCTTAAAAGGAAAAATTCACTTAGTCTTCTTTTTTTTTTTCATGGTACAATATTTCTTATGCAGTGATTTTTAAACATCACTGCAAAAACCCTTCTAATGCAAATAATTTAAGAAAGGATCTCTCCTGAAAAGGAACGTGGTTTTGTCTGAAGAACTGTTCTTTCTGCTAAGTCATCTTACAGAGGAGAATTGCATCAGATAGTATTTTATTTAGATCCCTGAGAGGGGAAGGAAAACTCTCAGGTGCATTTTTAAGACCCTCACATTTCAGGATGTGTCGCTGAAAATGAACATATGCTTAAGTGCATTCTTAAATAAGACCCTTTGAATGAGGTCTTACATAACTGTATCTTCATACCAGAGGATTTGCATTCTGTAATATTTGCTACAGCGAGAGTAGAAAAATTAAAATAGCATTATAATCTCCAGGCAAAATTATGTGTGGGTTAAGGCATGAGATTCCAATTCGTCAGCGAAATCTGGCGAGAGCAGATTTTTCAGGGGGATGTCCATCACCGTAGGGGCAGGATCTTATCAGGGAGGGCTGTTCTCACAAGAGTTTGGCATAGATTAGTTTACGTAAATTCGAGATAAACTGCTGAGTGAGATAGGAGGATGTCTGGCTACTTTCTCCAGCTTCTCAATCCGGAGAGAAATAACCAGGACGAGGCCACGCCGTTACCTGCTCGAGTAGAGTTGTCAAAATGTTCTTCCAATCCTTTAGTCCCACCACCCTCCCTGTCAAACGTGCCTTTGAAAAAATCCTCTCGTAGGCTCGGAGTTGGCAGAAATCTGCTCAGGTGTGTCTGTGAAATGTTACTTTCACTTCCCAACACACAAAACTGCAGGAATTTTCCTGAGGAGGCAGCAGGGGCAGCTCCCTCAGAGAGAGGTGCGTGGCAGCAGTGCCGGGGAGATTCCAGGTGTTCTCTCCCTTTCTTTTCTTCCTTGGTGGTGGTTTTGCCTTCACTCCACTCCAGATACTCACAGTAGCAGCCATTCCTCACAAATCAAACACCACCGTGCCATAACTGGGGGATCTTCTAAACTGATTTTAATCCAGATCACTGTCTTTTGTAGGGAGACTTCTCCGAACAGATTTCTGGTGTAACACATCAGCTCTGCAGTCTCAAGGATCCAGAACGAGTTCATAGAAGATCCCTGCGCATCCCTGCCTGATGTGTTGAGTGGAAATCACAGCTCAGGCCTGACTTCCTGGAGCAGGAGAGAGGATTTCTGCAGAGCACCTTCCTACCAGGAGCCAGACAGCAGGACTGTGTCACTCAACAGTGCCACTGGTGCACCACACACCTTAAATACACCATTTAACTGATAAAATATGTTAAAGAAATAACGACTTCTTTGACAAAGCCAGACGAACGACGAACTAAATGCCCGGGGGAAAAAAATGTTCTGAATTTTCTGAGTTAAAAGATGGAACAGGCAGTGCTAGAAGATGTGGTCCACAAAGGAGCCTTTTTCTCTTCAAATTTGTTTTGCAGTGGTCCTAAACACCATTCTGCACCAGCTCAAGCCAAAGATTTTGCCCACTAGAAACATTTGTGCAGAGCCTGGACTGGGGGAGGGGGGTGGAATATTTTATAAAACTGCCAGAAGCATCTTCTGAATTTACCATCTCAGGAAGAGGGTTTGAAGAATATCAGCTTCCTGGAGGGTGTCATTGCTCCTGGAGAACAGGATTGCACCTGTGTAGTCACTTTTTTCCCCTGGATCCCATGCACTAATCCTGGCATTTAGGCATTAAAGCCTCCTGGCTTCTCCACGTGGCCACGTCCCCACGGAGCACAGCACGAGCCACTCTGGCTGCAGTGATGATACAGTAGTTTCATCCCATGCACTGTAATATTGTCCCTTGTAAAGCCTAACGCTCTGGAGCAGGCACAGTAAACTGAAGACAGTCAAGATCTTAAAGGGTAATATGTTTTTATGTGTTGAGCAGCTTATGGTGCTGTATAACTCCAGAGCCCAAATGCAGCACTGGCCTCTTCAAATCTCGCTATTAATATCATATAATGAGCAGTGCTGCCACTCTTGAATTCGGGCTCACCAGAGGGTGATTCCCAGCACTTCCAGTCCCTGTAAAAGTGTTCTCATCCTCTCCACTGTGTGCTGGGATTGCAGTGGTGTCACTGTGGCTGAGGGGGAGCGTCCTGCAGCGATGCCGGTGTGACCAAAGGTGGGAATTTGGCTTTTTGCTGCTACAAATTACCTAAACTGCAGTAGAAGAGACATTTTCAAAGGGAGGATAAGTTTTCTTTGCTCGTGGGACTCCTCCAGGATTTTTTCTCCTCCACACTTCAACCCCAAGTCAGGACAGGAGGCGTCTCCATTGTGGCACATCCCACAGTGTGTGAGGATTTGAGTGTTGTACCAAACACCCCAGATCAAAGCAACATTTTTGAGAACTTATTTCCCTTCTGGCCCAATGAGACCACTCCTCAAAATCAGCTCGTCCATGCTCCTGCAGGAATTTTTGAGCTCAAGTTTTGAGCTATATCACAGCCCTGTCCCCGCTCAGCGCAACACGGACGATGCTCTTCTCGGCTCTGGCGTTTCAGCACTTCTGCAGCCTCCAGATTTTTGTGAGGGTCCAGAGAGCAGAACATGCCTCCATCTTCCCATCTGCTCTCTGAAAATAGCTGGAAATTAAGGTTAAAAACTGCCTTGCCTTTGGGCTTTACTTTCCTCTGCCTCTCTACAGGAGGCACAGGAGCATCATGCCTAGAGCAGCCTCCTGGTGCTACACAAGCCTGAGCAGCTGATCACAGGCTGGTGTGCCTGAAATATTTTCCTGAGATTCCATTCCTGTAGCAGGACTCACCAAAAAAAAAAATATAAAATCAAGAAACACGCAAAACTCCCCCCAAAAAATGACCCAGAGAAGGTTTCCAAGGTCACTACTGAATGGCAGGCCAAGCTCAGCTTGCACTGGTTTTATGGGATGCTGCTGTACTTAAGAAAAGTGGGGTTTAAATTACTATTTTTTCCAGATTTTTTTTTGGAAGGATGACTGAGCAAGAAGCAGCCCTGTGACTGCAATGCATCCCTTATTTGCCATCAGGAAGAGGTGTGTGAACAGCAGTGGAAAACGACAGGAGCAGTGTTTGTACAATGCATTGGCACTTCAGAAAATTTGGGTACTGGTAATAAACCGTCACATATGTGAGGCTGACACAAATTAAGTCTGTGATACACCCAATGTCATCACATTTTCAAACTTGAGAGCATTTTGCTCATAAAATCTTTTCCATTTTGAGTTCCCAGTGCCTTCAAACAACTCCCCAGCAGCAGACACGTCCCAGCACCTGGGCAGCGAGCACAGGACAGAATGGAATAGTAGAGAACAGGTTTTTTCCCCATTAGTGGTATTTTGCTCCTTCCCACACTAATTGGAATTCAGATAATGTTAACGTTTCCATTCTTATGTTAAAATTAATAGTAGACTGCTGGTATTTCAGCTAGACATTAATTGTATAATATTCATACGACAAATGCTATTAGTTTTAGAAATCTTCTAGATAAACTTATATAAATTTGTCACCACAAACCCATGAAAAAACTTCGTTGCATATTAATTAGGGCTTCTCTATAGTAATGCCAGAATCCTGAATAGTCCAATGCTAGCTGCCTACTTCTAAATAAAAAGGGGAATATCCAGCTGTATTACTCCATTCTCTCAGTCTTTTTTTCTCCTAATTGTAAGCCTGGTGTTTCTCACCAGTGTGTAACGCTGGAGAAATTCTCCTCATACCAGGGCTTTCTGCCACAGAAGGTGTTGTATAACTGGTTAATATTTTACAGCTAGTATCTGACTGGTATTTGAATTTGAGTGATTAGAAAAAGGAGAAGAAAACACATACAAGTCTTCTGTAGAGATTGAGTGAGCAGCTGGGATACACTTTCCAAAAACCAGGGGTCTGGAGCCGGAGCTTTTGGGGCCGTTTCAGCCGCAGGAAACCCCACGGGCCCAGTTCACCCCAGTGAAACCTCACTGGGAGCAGCATAACAGCAGTTTTCCAGGGGCCAGACCCTGAGCTGATCCACAGGACCTCATGTGGGAAGGAAAACAAAATAATTGCAGACATGTGTTGGGGGAAAAGGTGCAGCTTTACGTCACGTACCAGCCCTGCCCCACCAGGCACATCCCAGTCCGTCCCCATCAACCCACATCTCCTCTGGGCCCTCGGCTGCTGTTCACGTTCACTGTCAACCAAGAATTGTCACTTCAGATGTCCTCTGTATTTCTCACATTTTGGTTCTAGAAAGAAATGCCACCTGCTCCCTCCCTTTCCCGTGTACACACTCTTATTTCCCATCCCTCTGGCTGGGTTTGCTCCATACCCTCCACACCTGCATGTTATCTTCATAAACCCCTCCCTGGGCTGCCAGTGAGAGTTGCTCCCCAGCTGGCAGAAACCATCAGAGATCCATTCAAGTCACCTGTCTGATGATCTTCCTGGATATTCCATTGTAAAAACTTAATAGCATGTTTTATTGTTATGCTATTTGCATTAGAGTTGCGAGCCAGATGTTAGGATCATTATTCTGCTGTTCCTTGAAGATTCTACCATCCATTCTTTTCTCCCAGCCCTCCTCTACTTCCTTAGCTCTTCCATGGCTTATCCAAACCAGTGTATGAGGGGTCAACTTATTTTCAAGGTGAGCCTGTGGTTCTAATCCAACCCTCTTCTCCTATAAAAGGATGCACCAGCCTGACTGTGAAGTACAAGCTCTTTCAGTAGCAAACACACTGAAAAAAACTTCTTTTTTAGAAAAAAACAAACAAACAAACTTGAAAGGACTACTTATTTTAGTAGCTGAAATGCGGCATATTAAGGTAAATAACTACTTGGCAGTGTACAAAATGCCAGAAACTCCCAGGCCTCCACTCTTTGCTCATGACCGTTAGAAAATGACTTTCACAAATGCTCTGCAGTGCTTTGTGTAACCTGAGTTTCCCCGTTTCCCTTCATTGTATCCCTCTGTGCAATTCAGATTTGTAAATCATTCCAGGAAACTTTATATTAACTCACAAGGGCCCTCCAAGACAATATCCTGTAATTTCCACTGGTCTGAGTCAGACCTGGCCATATCAGCTCAGAAATATCCGTGACCTTTCGGTGTCATTTTTCTTCTGGTGATCACAGAAAACCAAAGTAACTCTGGATAAAGTTCTGCTTCCCGGTTTGGAAGGGAAAGGTTTTTCACCCCTACTTGCAGCCCAGCTGAATTCCCACTGAATAATTTCATTATGCCTCTGTAAATTCCCCTTACAGCTTAAAAGGCACCGAGTATTTTTCTTTCATTGATTACAGCTGAGTAGTCTAACGCAGCTGCATTTCAATGGGAGTGAAGTGATTCCTTTATGCTACAGCTCTTTTGCCAAGAGCTTATGGTGTGAGGTGGATGAAAAGGACAGCACTGCAGACAGAGCCTCATCCATCATAACTCTGAACCTCCCACAGCAGCATTTTTACGTCTCTCTGTCCCTTGCCAGTTCCTCCCTGCTGGGATGGGCAGTGACGGGAGCACTCACAGTGTCCCTCAAGCAGCTCAGGCGCCGGATCCTCTGCTGCTTTTCCCCCCCAGCTCAGCAGAACCTGTTTCCAAGAGCAAGGAACGCCGACACAACATGAATGTTCCATCGCAGAGGGAACAGTAATGAGGGTGGCTGTGTTTTCCCATCCTCTTTCGTGTGGTGTTATAACCAAGCAGCCAAGGTATCCCACGGGAAAGCTGCTTGATTTTGGGAGAGACTGGTGGCCCAGGGATGCAGAGACTTCTGTCCCATCGGTGAACTTTCACTGGGAACATGGCCTGGGCAATGAACTACAGGGGCAGCCCTTCCCACAGCGAGCTCCTGCTTTATTTTTGTCGGTGCCTATTGGGGAATGTTCACTGATGCATCTAAAACCTTCTCCTGACAAACCCACTGCTTCCCAAGGAAGACAGAAACTCATCCCCTTTTGTTTTCATCCGTTTTCGCAGTGTACTTGTTCTGAGCTGACTGACATGTGAATAAGCCCCAGGAGAGTTATACCTAGGACGCTTCTACTAAATATTGCCGCTGTAGTAGGAGGGTGCAAACGCAAGGGAGGCATTTGGAACAGACTTGTAAACAGTTGCCTTGGTACTACCTAATTAGAGTGTTACATTGTCTGGTGGGATCCACTCCCAGGAATGTGCATAGCCTGGATTAACTTTTCCAGAGCCAGGGTGGCAGACTGTAAGCAGTCAAGATCAGGAAATGGTTTGTAAGAGGAGTTGGGTTGCTCTTGGATCTCTTTTCAAGGGGGCTTTTGCATTGGTGAGCAGAAAAGAGGTTGTTTTGCCCGATCCCCTGGCAGCTGTCCCTGCATAATCCAGGGGTCCAGGTGCTCTATCAGAAAAATTGTCATTAATCCTCTGTCTGGGGGTTGCTCATGTGAAAGCAGCGTGGCCCAAGGAATCATCTCCAGAGGAGGATTTCTGAGTCCTGAGGTCTGAGTTGATTCCAGGACTGTCTCATCTGAGTACTGTTTGAAGCATCCTCCTCTCCACACTACTGGGAATCCTTCCACAGACCTTATGGTCAAAATCAGCTGGAGCTTTTCATCTCTCTTTTTTTTTTTTAATGTTGTTTTATTCACCTAATCCATCACACCTGCTTACATCAGCACCCGTGATTCCTATGGATTTTCCCACACCTACAGAAGAGCCATTGGAAGAGTCAGTATGTTCTGAGCTGCTTCTTCCTTCAGCACCAGTCAGTGGCTTGGGACTTGAACACGGGAATCACCTGCCCACCAGCTACACTGTCAGGGAATATGGTAGTGCTTCATCCCTGAATGCTCCCCAGAAAACAGCATCCAGATTTTCTCCTCAGTCAGAATTCCCAGGAACTTTCTGGAAGGCTTTCCTAGGCAAAGGGCTGCTGAGAATGCAAATGCTGGGACTTGAGGTAGAAGATGTTGTGCATGCAGGAGATATCCTGGAAAAGGAATCCCTCAACAGCACGAGGTGATCTTTCCTGTGCAAAGGATCAGACCCGACTTAGGATATATGTGAGATCTCATTAGCACAGTCTGGCCATTTATTGCACACACTAATCACTTACTTAATAGTATTGCCATTAGATTATTTAATGGCCATGGCATCCCTTTTGATCCTTCCTTTGTACACGCTTAAGTGTAACAATTTCCAATTAATTAAATGGCTCTGGATCTCGTATTACTACTTTAAATAAAAAGAAGAGAGGTTAAAGATAGCTACGTGAATGAATTCTGGGATTCCTGAGAATTTTTCAGTTACAGAGAGTAATTTCCAGGTTCTGAATTCAGAATTCTGAGTGTACAAAGGGAAAAGTGCTGGGAACCAGCTCAGCCCACAAAACTGAGAGACGTTTTTCTATAGGGTTTCTGATAACCATCTTTGTGAAAAATTCTAGATGATGTCATTTCAGCAACTTTCCCTACCATTACTTTTTTTTGCTTTATAGTGACAGTTGAATTGTATGCATTTAAAATGATTTAAAAATTTCAAAACTACAAAAAAAACCCAATTAAAATGCAGACTAAATGTCGTGTAAACCTGACACCACAGATCTGACTGTGAGCTCATCTAGCATAATGTCCACTGGAAATTTAATCAATTCCACAATAAATTCTTCTTTTATTAATGAGGAGCTGATCGGATTTGGTTTCTGTGACTTGACGTGTGTGAGTCCACCTGCCACTTTTTGTGGCTTTAACCATCACATTTAAAAGGTTTTTTCCCCCTCACTCTCTTGACATCATTATGAAAAAAAACTCACATGAAGAACAAAAGGAAACTCCCCGAGTGACCGCACAGTGGAAACAGTGAAACCAAACACCCTCCCCGCAAAGTGATACCGAGTGAACCAAGTAAACAACCTGGAAAGAAAGAGATAAACCCATTCTTCTTATCTCTTTCAATTTGTGTAACCTTAGACACTATTTCTGACCACAGCAAAAATCAGACAGAAAGGCAGTTTTAGCAAACTCTTGGGAAAATGTGGCAGGACTCGGGCGGAGCCGCTCCCGGCTCGCCCCACCAGAGCCGAGTTTGGCTGGGCTGCGTCCCTCGTCCCGCGGAGCCTGAGAGGGCAAAAATTGGGGTTGTTCGCTTGCTCCGTCTGGAACGGCTTCTTTATACTGGCGTTGAGTGAGTCACTAGCCAGGAACTGCATATCATGCGGACCATATGCAGGGAGCTGCAGAGATCTGACTCAGAGATGTAAATCTGTGTCGTGGTGAGGCATCGGGGGGGGGGGGGGTTCGCACGCTTTATTCTTTCCGTCTCTTTTGTTGTTGTGGGGGTGGCCAAACAAAAAAAAAAAAAAATCCCCGACACCCTCTTTTGTGATTTTAGGGACGTTTACTTTGGTAGAAATCAACTTCTCCTTTGTGGCTGTGAGCAGGGGCGCGTGGAAAACGCGCCGGGGCTCTCGGATGCTCCCGGGTCAGCCGCCTCCAGAAGAATCCCCGGAGGTCTGGGGCGCTGATACGCGAATCCCATCGCTCGCATTCCTCGCGCCGGGACCACCCACATCCGATGGGAGCCGCGGAGGCATGGAAATCATTTTGCTCGCATGTGTGTGCGCGCCTGAGCGTGTAAGCTCCGCGCTTGCGAGAGCCGGGCTCGGTTTTGGGGCTCCGCGAACGCTGCCCGAGCCGCCCACCCGCGGCTGGTCCTGGGGCGCCCGTGGGGCTGCGAGGGGCTCCCGGTGATGCCCAGCTCCCGTGGGTTGGTGCTGGGAACAGCCCGGGCGGCTCCCCAGCTCCTCGCCCCAGCCCTGCCCTTGGTGCCCCCGCTCCCGCGGGTCTCCTCTCCCTCCGGGTCCCGATCCCACCGGGAGAGGCTCCGCTCCGGTTTTCAGGGCGCCGCATATTTTGCTCATGACATATGGCCCGAATGGGGGGCTCACGCCAAGAGGTGGGGTGGACTCTGCTCGGGGAAACCCGGAGCCTTCGCTGAGAAACCCTCATTCATCCAGAGCGAAGGGAGAGGGGGAGAAAAATCCCCCCAGCTCTGCTCCGCTCTGCTGTAAATGGATCCTGTTTATTTACACCGGTTTATCGCAGCCCAGCGCCGAAGGGCAGAGCCGATTCCCCCCTCAGGTCTCTGCCTTGGGTACCTGCGCTGGAGCCAGGGGGCTTTGTTCCTTTGTTTCGCTCTGACATGTGGAATTACTGGCTGATTAAAATCTCCCTGGCTGGGATGCTGAGAGCGGAGGAAATGGGAGGTGTAGGGCGTTAATGGGGATGCCTTGCAAAGAGTGGCTACCTCGTGTTGTTTGGAGTTGTAAAGTCTTGAGACGAGACCACAGGTGGGCATCCTCCTGACAAAGCCTTTCTTAGCACGAGTGAGATTTTACCCAGTGTCTTTCCCGTAGGAAACTGCTCTTGTGATCAGATGGAGAAGCTGCCACAGGCTTCAGCTGAACAGAAGAAACCTAAACTAAAGAATTAGTTGGCCTTTTAAATTTAGACAATTAAAATCAGGCCTAGGGAACAAAGATTTTTTTTTTTTAAATGGCATTTCTTTCCCTTTGTCTCCTTTCTGAGGGCTGACAGAGCTGCTTGAGGCCCCTCACGATGTTCAAGGTTGGGTCCTCGGGATTGCAACCACTCCACAAACCTGTGCAAGAGCTGCTCCAGGCCGGGCTGTTGCATCACACCTGTGAACTGCAGATGGATTTTGCATAATTCTCCAGCTTTAATTCTATTGTTACTCCACGCTCTGGATGTCTGAGATGGCTCCTCCAGGGAGTGCATGTGCAGAAGCTTTCCAGAGGCTGGAGCAGACAGAAGATCCTAATCTGGGAGGTGAAGGGATTGGGATCTGGGGCTGTGCAGGAACTTGCTCGGGACCAATCATAAGCTCAGAATTAAGACTGTCCTGATTGTTTTTCTTCTCCTTCCTGACCTCCAAGAGCTCGGTAGACCCCGATGTGGTGAATGCAGGCTGACAGCTGTCTGCTCTGCCAGGGTTGCCCATCAGTGGGAAATACACTCCAGTAGCCACATCATTCCAGAAATGATGGAGGTGCCAGTGCAACGCTGAAAATCCCACGGTGGCTGTCAAGTCCAGGGGCATGAGGAGAGCAGGAACAGCAGCCACACCGTGTGCGGGGCAAGAGGAGCTTGCAATGCCTGAGCACCTCCTTCCTCCCATCTCCTGCTTCTGCTCCCAGCAGGGAAACTTGGACTTCATTTTGCCACTCCTGAGAAAAACAACTGGAGGGCTGGGGGTGCTTCCTGGCAGGCAGGGCTCGGTGTGGGTTGGGTGAGGCAGGAACGATGTGCAGTGGCAGAAAGTGAGAGGACGGGGGGAAGAGCGGGAGCTGCAGGTCTGGGCACAGTCGTGCCTTCGGTAGGAATTTTGCAAGTCCCTGTCTGCATAGTGTTGTTGTTGATTTTGCCATCTTTGATCCAGGTAAACAGGACTTGTGTGCACAATGAAAACAAACAAGCCAGGCTGGAAAATATCATGAGTCAATGAGGCTCTTTCGGTGCCTCCACCTTTCCTAACCCCAAGTCAGCAAATGCTTAAGCGCTTGGCAGATCCAGGGAAGAGCCCGGGACTCGGAGCCCAGGGCGGCCCAGCCTCCACGCTGGGCTCCAGCCACCTTCTCCTGCTTAATTAAAAGACCATCAATGAAATGTTTAAATACTGGGCCATCAGCAGTGCCTCATGAATAATCGTGCTGGCACCACTGGAGAGCCGGTTCCCTCTGTGAGCCTCGCGAGGGATCCTCCCAGATTAAATGTGAGGATCAGCAAGACACTATTTATCATTTGCTGCAGGTAGCAGCTCACTCCCCGTGCTCCTCCTCACCTCTTTACTGCAGATACCATCAGCCAGAGCTTACACTTCGTGACAGCCCACTTCTTTCATCTGGAGCCACCTCTCGGAATGACTCAAAGTTCGGTCCTTTCTTAGAGTTTTTCTGCATCAGGCTGATGAAAAAAAAAAATTGAAATCTAAACCCCTTTCCCTCTTTTTGTAGTTTGCTTTGTCTGAATCACTTCCTCTGTTAGGTTGAAGGTTGGACTCAATGATCTTGGAGGTTTTTTCGGATTCAATGATACTGGGTTTTTTTATGGTGTAGCACTCACGCTTTTTGACATCAAGACAAATGCTGGATACTTTCCAGGAGCCTGAGAAGTGCAGTGCATGTTCAGAGCCACTCTGGATGTCTTCTGGTGTGAAGGGAAGTCGGTTGGGGTGGAAGGAGTTTTTCCTGAGCACCAGCTCTGTGCCCTCTAACGCAGTCTCTCAACTCTGCCCCTCAACACGTCGCTCAACTCTGCACCCTGGGATGCTTAGAAAGTTAAATGTATATTATCAACAGAGCACAGGTCAGTCACACACCACGTGGGGGCTTTAAATTTCCTTCTTGCAGTCTTTTTTTACCCTTCTCAAATCGTACTCACCCTTTCCCTGGTGTAGCCAGGGCGACCTGATGTCCCTGAGCTGCATTCAGCGCTTGGACTTGATGATCTTAAAGGTCTTTTCCAACCCCAGCAACTGTATGATTCAATTGCTCATAAACTCCTTTTTTTACTTCTTAATTTTTATTTTTTTTTTAGCTCTGAGGACAGTCAGATCAGGCACACACTTTCACCATTAGCTCTTTTTGGTTTATGTGCAGATTAAGACTGTGCTGCTCTTCCCCCCTCGCTGGAGAGGCAATCGGGACTTCTCGGTCCCGCTGAGCCTTTGTGGCACCACAGGGGAGACCCAGGACTGTGGGGGTGGAGATTCAAGATTCCAGGAGGAAAAAGGGACTGGGGACTATCCCAAGAAACCAGGGGTGCTGTCACCCCAAAGGCTGCTCCCCTCCCCGTAACGCCCCCCGGGTGTGTGGAATTACGTCTCACCCAAATGGCTTTAATGGTAATTTTTTAAATTATTATTACCTCAAAGTAATCATGGATATTGGATATTTGGGAATCCACGAAGAGAACTCAGCCCCTGCATATATTTTAAATTATATCCTGTGTTAAATAAATGAACACAAAGCACTGAATGATTTCCCATCCCTGGGTGGTTTTAAATAGACAATAAAAAAACCCCGAGATAGTAGATAACATTTTATTGTGGAATATAAATTAATCTCTGTTTAGCTAAGCAGAGAATATACCACTAAAAAATTAAATGCTGGGCACCTAAAAAGCAACAGAATTATTAAATAACAAAACTAATAAAAAGGATGTCCCACAGAATTATCTCTGTTTTCATCATGTGCAGCTCTTAGATGTGCTTTTGATTATTCATTTATTTTATATTCTTGTTTGAAAAAAAAAACCCAAACATAAATTTATTTAGTTATTTCCATATTAAAACACTTTGCCCACAAACGAAATTAAAGGTTTTTTATTGCATTGTTGAAATTAAGTTACATTATTTCTACCCTAAAAGTACTATATGTAAAAGTGGGAAACATCTAATGGAGAGAGAACAGCAGAACTGGTCTTTTATTTGTAACATTTGATTTATTTTTCAGAACAGATTCGCCAGCTTCAATAGAAACGTTTATCTGTTTCGTTTCATGAGGAGCCATTAATTATAACTATTTTAATATTTTTATTAATAGTGACTTATTTTAATGCTTTCTTTTTAAAATTAAATTACTTTAAGCACAGATTTAATGTAAAACTTGCCTAGACCACCATCCATTGCTATAGTTAAACCACTTTATGAATGATGCACCAGTCAATTGACCAGAGAACTGTACTGATAATGCCTTTTTTTTTTTTTTTTGACTAATAGAATATTTTGATGTTTTCTATGTTTATTTTACAAAAAAATCATGGGGTTTCCAATTTAGGGTTTTCAAGGGAACATCCAGGAAGTGGAATTAATCCTGTTGCATTTTGCAACACACTTCTGCAGAGGCTTTGTGAAAATCAGTCCTGTACCTGGAGTGCTCACAGAGTTAATTTTCCATCGAGTATAACAGGAATTCATCTGCAAGTGGGCATCAGTGTTTGCTTTGAGAGAGATTCAGTGTCCAGCTCAGTGCTACAGGAGTAAATCAGGTGTAAGTGCTGCACCCAAAGGAGCTGGGTTTGTGGAAAGACCCCGAGAGGAAGTGCTGCAGAAAAGCTGCTTTTCTTAGCAGGGATCCAGCTGTAAAACTGATTTTTCCCTGGAGCTGATTTTCTCCCTGGAACTTGTACCCCTTTATTCCTCAATCCCAGAGCTTCCTGCTGTTTGCAGCCTCCACATTCCCAACCAGCACCCACTCCTGGATCACTCTCCATGGTGGGGGGGGGCTGTTTTTAAAGGAGGTCCCTCTGCATCCACCACATGGGTGACCAGGGCCAGGATGAAAAAAATCGCAGAGATTTAGAGCTTGAGGTACCAGGAGTTGCCAAAACACCAGCTGCTGAGGAGCAGAGGAGGCTCCTGTGGTGGCAGGGTCTGCCCTACCCCGGAGAAGTGGATCCCATGGCACAGTCTGTGCCTGTTCCACTTTAAAAAAATATATAGGAATACGTGGCACATTTAGTCTGTATAGTTTTATTAGCACACAAATTTCTTTTATTAATCTGATTTGTGCATGTAAGTGAGGAATCTTTAAAAACGTCTTAGAAGTATAAGGAGTCTTAAAAAACTTCTTTAAAAACGTCTTTAAAACGTCCCCTCTGATCCCTTCATACCTTACGAATTAGGATTACGATCATCAGGATTAAAGATCTCAGAGGTCTTTTCCAACCTTAAAGGGTTCTCTGATTCCCAGCTATGAAATGTGATGCCAGTGGTCCCAGAGGCTGAAGAGACTCAGAGCCAAAAAAAAAGATAATCCTTGAATTCCCCAACCTGAATAAATCACAGCGGGTTTCAGGAGCTGCTTGCAGGATTGGTAAGATTTGCTTTAACTGTTATTTTGATTTTAAATTTGTAATGGCAAAGCTGCTGGCTCGGATGAAAGGAAAACAAAATTATACCTTTCTGCAGAATCAGGCGACATTTCCCCATGGCAGTTTTATCTTCTGTGTTTTATATATTGTGTATATTCACAGAGTTGGAAAGGACCCACATTCAATTTAATATGGTATATTTCTAATGTATGTCATGTAATTGTTTTATGATAAATATGCATTTATATAATATGACCATAAATACATCATAAATACACTATTTAGGGTTGTATCGAAGTGGGAAACAGTAATTCTCACATTCTGCATTACAGACTTTTTTAATAATCTGAAAAAATACGAATCAAAGCATAAAACTAATGGTTTTTCACTCACTTCCTTTTTTTTTTGGAAGTAAATTAGTAACTTTTCAACCTGCTGTGCATTCCTCCCACTGACTCCTGTGTTTCCCTGCTGAAGCCACGACCAGGGTCAGAAACAGTAAAACTCAGGGAGAGGGGACAATTCCCAGAACTTTCTGAGCCCGTGTTCTCTGCCTCAGAGGTTGGGACCGTTCAAATAAAGATCAGGACGACATCAGAACTTTCAGTTCTTTATCCAAACAGCCGAGGCTTTCCCAGCTGCCCCGTCACAGCTCCGGAGTCATCCGGAGTTCTCTCAGGGATGCTCATTCCTCATTTCACAGGCTATAATAAACACGGCAAAAATTAGATGAGGTTCCATTTGAGGTTAAATGTTTCCATGAGAGAATAATTTCTGTTTATAACAAGGAAAAAAAAAAAAGGGGAAAAAAAAAGAGAGAGACCACTGCTCTATTTTTAAAACCCAATTTAGAGCTGGTATCCAAAATATCAGTCACAACAGAGCGTGAATGAGGCAGGATTATGCCTCTTCTCCGTAGTTTTTCATGGAAATGAGGGTCCCGGGAGCCCTGCTGTGCAGGGGCTGAGCAGAGGGAGCCACCAGCCTTTGTCTCGCCCACATTGCAGGTGGTTCCATTGTCTCACCCCCAGCCACTCTCACAGGAACAGATTTTCCCGCCCTGTCCAGGGCAGAGCCTGCACATCCACGTGCCACGTTCCTGTTGGTCCCTAAAACTCGACGTTGTCCCAAGGAAAAGGCGGCACATCCCTTCCTGCTCCCTTCCAGCTGTTCAGGGGCCTTGGGATCCAACCCTGGGGACCTCCTGGCATCGCCACGGGGAGGGTGGGATGTCACTGCTGGGATGGCACCACTGCACGTCCAGTGAGGAGAGGAAGGACAACAGGGAGGAGGGATAACACAAAGGTGAGTTTGGATGGGAGGGATGAGCCTCCAGGGGCTGTGGGCACATGGGAATGGGCAACACCCACCGAGGGGGGAAGGCTCCAACCCCAGGACTGGCTGGTGCAGCAGGAAATGTTGCCATTTGTTGGTGGGAACCCCCAAACGTGCTCTCAGAAACACAGCCCATGGGCTGCCGCGAAGCCTGAGGCTCTTTGGAGCAGGAGGGAAGCAGGATCCCAAAGGTGCTGCTGTGTGGCCAAAGGAAAACGGGATCCAAGAGTTATCATCTATTGCACCTTCCAACGTGGCCAAGGCTTGGCTGGAGCTTGGGCTGGGTGATGAACAAATGCACCAGCCCCATGCCCTGCTGCACTGACCTGCCCAGGGAGAGCCAGGGGGGAGAGGGAAATGCATTAGAGTGGTTCTGCAGTCTGGTAACAGCAGCAGCAGAGCACTGGCAGGTGATTTTCCCCAAGGTCCTACTAAAAGTCCAAGATAAAGGTTGAGCAAACCTCTGAGGCTGCTCAGCACCGCCATCCCCTGCTCTCCTCCCTGCGCTGAGCTCGTGGCCGCCTTTCCTGCCCTCTCCTTGACTTCAATGGATTTTTTAGGGCACTCAGAGAGCAAAACTTCCATAATTACAGGCACTGATGTGTTAAGAGCACTCCAAATGCCTTCCTCTGGTTTTGCATCAGAGCAAGCAGGCATGCATGGTTTCCTTTTTTCCCCCAAATCATGCGGTTGTTTGGAGTTTAGGTATTTCTGCCTGCGGAGCTGCTCGTCCTGTTTTTGTGCTGTGTTGTTTGTGAGCCACAGGCTGCAGTCTCTTGTCAGTAAGAAAACAATAAAATGACTTGCTTTTGTTTCTTTTCAGGCACAGAACATGATACTGGAGCACCACAAAGTGCCTTTTAGAACCGTGGCTTTGCCCGTGGAAGGGGATCATTAACATGTTTCAAGGACAGGTTGGATGGGGCTTTGAGCGCCCTGGTCTAATGGAAGGTGTCCCAGCCTGTGGCAGGGGATTAGAGATGAGCTTTAAGGTCCCTTCCAACTCAAACCGTTCTGGGATTCTACGAGTCTTTGCCTTAGAAAATTTAGTAAAGACAACAGGCGGTGATTCTGACCTTCCTGGGGTGAACCCAAAAATGTCCTGGGCAACCCAGCAGATCCCACCACGACGAGGGAGATCTGCTGCTGCCAACCCACCTGTGGGATGGAGCCCAGGCCACGGCACGGTCTCCCTCGCTGCTCTGCAGACATCTCAGGCTCGAGGGTTAAACTCATGCTCTGCAGGAACAACCCACATCAGCGCAGCTGGAAAACCACCTTTCCGTTCGGGAACGAAGAAATCTCAGATAACTCCAGGGACCTGACCCTGCAAAAAACTGCAGGGAAGGGTCCCCAGGGGAGGGGGGAGGGGGAGGCCCCATCCCTCAAGCTGTCACTCTCAGTCCCACGTGCTTTCGCCGATGGCTTTTCGGAAAACCGCAGATCCGGTTATCGACGTTCGCATTAAAATCTCCGGTTCCGGACGTTTTGTTGTCGTTGAGCCAGATAAGCTCCGAAACGTGAAGCCAAGGTTTCAAAACCAGCCAGGCAGTCAGTGCCTTTGAGAGCTGGCAGTCTGGAAGCCCTGTCCCTGGAGAGCAGCAGTGAAGCTCCTTCCCACCGAGGAGGACGGGAACAATGGGCCGAGGGCACGAGGGGCACGAGGGGGAACTCGGGATTTTTCAGCCTGGAGGTGGCACCACCAAGAAAATTAATAACTGTAATGTCCCCTGCAGTGTGTTTCCATTCCTCCTTCCACAGAGGTGTAGCTAAAAGAGACCATCTAATGTCAAAATCCAGGAAAAAATCAGGAATCGCAGGAGTTAAGGCTTCCTTCTAGGAAGATCAAGCCCGTTTGGCAGAGGGAAGGTTTCCAGGCAGGAGGTAGCTGCCCGTCCAAGCAGGCAGTGAGGGATTTTGGGCATCAGAACACTGTTTAAATCTCACTAGGTGTGGCTTTGTCCTAAACAAGTAACTGGGACAGTTACACCCAGACCAATTTGGGGCTGGAAAAACCCCCTGTGTTTTGCACAGCACCCTGACAATAACCACGCTGGCTGAGGGCTCAGCCCCCCAAATCCATTTTCCCTCTTCCAAAAAAAAAACACCCCATACACAAGCCCTTTCCCTCAGCCAGCCCCTCTCACCTCCCAGTGCCCATCAGTGTGTGTTGGGGTTGGATCCCGGGCTCAGGCCTGGCTGAATGGGAATCTCTTAGAGGCAGATTTTACACTTCCAGGTGAAAAGGCTGGACAAGGTGGGAAACAGAAAAATCCTCAGCAATTTCCTCGGTTTAACGACTTTTTAATTGGATGGCATTGATTATTTCAGTGATGAAGCATATTTGGAATATGGAGACAACACAAAGGCATGAATGAAGATTAACTCTTGTTTCCAACCCCAGAAAATGTTAAAAAGAGTTACCAGAGTATTTGAAAATATTTTTAATAGTTTGGAACAACTAAATTTAGCTAAGCTGCAGATAGGCCTCTCTTTATTACAGCCAGAGTTACTATGGCAACATGCTACAATTATTTATCGCCATGACGATCCACTGGAGATTTTTTAAATGCATTATCTATTTTTGTTTGCATTGTCATTCCTGCCAGGGGAGGGAAGACACCAATTTGGTGCTCTGTGAAATGGTCAACATTTCACCCTGGCCATGGCAGGGTGGAGGCTGGGGGAGATTTTAAATTGAGCAGCAAAAAAAAGCCGAGGAACAACCTCTCTCAGGATTATTTTTTTTTCACCCCTTTTTTTCATTCTAAAATAGGTTACTGTTTCTAGCTGACAAGTGAATAGGAGCTCGTTCTTTGCCAGTCTTCCTCCTGACTGCTCTTTGATAATCGGAGATACCAGAAACAAATGGGAATGAATGAGTTCTGCAACACCCAGGAACTGTCATTATCTCCGCCACGGGGAAAGGGAAACGCGGACGAGCTATATTAGGCAACTCCTCTAAGGTCACATCAGCAGGCAGTGATAAGGACGTGATTAGGACCTGCTCCCTTGGCCACGTCCCGCGGTGTGGCGGCAGCATCGCCACCGCAGCGCTGCTGTCACAAGTGCTCTGCATCTTTATTACACATTCCAGGTCGGGGGGAATTGGGAAAGCCTGTCAGTGCCTGGTTTGCGGGAGGAAGGGAAGGATATCTGGGATATCTGCTGCGTGCTGCCGCTCCGTTTGTTTGGGGGCGACAAGCCCAAAACGCTGGCTAATGCTTGCGGCGCGGTTTTTCGGGTGTGGAATGGGTTTCCACGCTGAGCTCGTCGGTGTTCCTGGGAGATGGGAGCCAGGTGCTCCAAGCCGGGCATGCCTTGCCCTGGCAGAGGCACAGCAGACCTCCCTCCATCCCAGGGCACCCTGTGTGGTGCAGGAAACCCACCGCCCATCTCCCCGTACCCTCTGCGGGATGGTGGTTGAGCGGAGCGGACGTGCCTGAGGAAAGGATGGTGGATATTGTTCTGACACACCCAAAAAATGCTCTGCTGGCCTTGTCCAGAGTGATGGTTAAGTAATCCTGAGGAGGACGTGGAAAGAGCTCCCTTTGTGACTCTCTGACTAATGAAAAGCCCTTTATATAACCCTGCAATCAGCTGCATGGGGCTGCTGGGACGGGTAATTGGGCTACGAACGGGCTCCACTTACGGGACATTATGTAATTTACCGTTCTGTCATCATCTGCTCCCAAAACTGTGACTCCTTCTCCAGGGCTTACGTTTCCAGGGGTGCAAGTAATGATCAAGGCTTGGCCCTTCGCATCTCAGGCCACGGACAGGATCTTTACGGGTGTGGCTGGTTCGGATGAAACCCGGCTCCTCGGTGCGCCAAGGAGGGCAAGAGGCAGCTCCTGGTGGGACAGTCCGGATTTTTGCTCCTGGAGGACTCATGTAGGTGCAAGATGCTGCTCCTCAGAGAGGGGTGCTGGTCCAAGCAATGCGTTCCATGAGAGCAGCTCTGGGACTCGCTGTGCCTGAGCAGAGCCAGGTGGACATTCCCAGAGGATACCACTCTATCCATGAGGTTATTTCCAGTAGTCTCCCAGGGGGATCTCGCTGTAGGTCAGCACTGCAAGACCAAAACCAGGCTGAAAAATGCCAAAAACAAGAGTAAGAGAGGCTTCCTTTCCAGGCCTGTTCCTGAGCTGACAGCTCCCTGCCGCTGGCACACGCCGTGGCACGGACACTCCGCTCCCTCAGAGCCGTAGGTGGTCCTGCCTCCAGATCCCCACACCACGTCCCGTGGCAAATCCATGGAAGCGCAAACCCCGGGGTGCTCCTGCTGTCATGTCAACAGTCCCTGGGCAAGGAAAGTTTGGGAACTGCTGGTTTAGACCAGAGACACCGACGGTCACACCAGGGGGACACGAGGGCACGTTTGCAATGCACACCAGGAGCTGGCAGCAGCAGCACAGAGCCCTGCAAAGGGGGACTCAGCAGGTCCCTCTGCCCCCCAAGTTACTCTGCTCCTTCATGGGAAGCTGTGGATGGAGGTGGATTATATTTTGTGTGTTTTTCAGGACAAGAGGAAAGCTTTGGGGAATTAGGCCCTTGTACCTAGCACTGCACACAAGCAAAATAAAGGGCAATGTCTCTCTCCAGCTGCAAAGAAAGGGTGGGATTGGAAAAGGGAAGTGGAAACACGGGTATATTCAGTGATTTTTCACAGGTCACACACACACCAGAGTGTTTTCTTTGCTCAGACTATTTTACTGACATGGAAAACAAAATCCTGCCTGTAAAGTCAGACACACACAGTTTGGAAAGCGTGTTTTCTGAGAATTAAATCTGCTTGACATCCTGAGCCAGCCTCTGAGTGCAGAGACTACTGCACGGAATGCAGGGGGAAAGATTTGGTTTTAGGCCAGGTCTGTGGGATTACAATGAGCCTCTGATGTTTCCCAAGTGATGAATTATTTCAAGGAACAACCTGGGCGATGGCAGCCCCGGTGTCATGGTGGCAGGGTGAGAGAGGAAGACTTTTAAATGTTAATTAGCAGGGAAGAGCTGTCTTGCAGACTAACCACAAAGATCTCCGGTGATGGCAGGAGGCAAAGGAGAGCAACAGAGCATTTCATTTGTAATGCATGGTTTTATTTCACCTTGGAGATCAGCTCGTTGATGGGTTTGGCAGCAGGATAAAGAGACTGCATTGCTGTAAGGCCCCTGACTGCAAGGTGCTTAAGCAGGAAAGGAAGCCCCCAGGAATCCTCCTGGCAGGGGGCAGGAAGCCTGGGACTGGGCAGGGATCATGGGAAGAGGCAGCAGGAAAGAGCTGTACCTGCAAGCAGGTGAGAAACAGCAGAGGCTGATGGTGCCCAGTCCCAGCGGGGCAATTCCACTTGGAGCTGACACTTGGAGCTCCTTTCCATTGTTTCCTCTTTCATGTGGAGATCTCCTGAGCAAATCCCCCTCCTGTGCCACTGCCACCAAGCTGGCAGCAGTTTCCAGTCCTCCAGCCCTTCCCAACACTCACATCCTTTTTCTTAAGCTGGCAGAGGTGCTGTGGCTCTGCCTTGTGCAGCTTCTGCTTTGCCTGGGTTGCAAAAAAACCATCTCCAGGCCCTCCTAAACTGGAGGAATGACTCCACTCCATCAGGAATGACCTCATTGACATTGGAAGGGCAAAGTACAGTGTCAGGCAAGAAGGAAGCCAAATTTTTATGCCTGAATCTTTCCCTCCACTTCACCGTAAAATAAAATAAAATAAAATAAAATAAAACACTAAAAGAAAGAGAATTAAACCCTGGGCAGAGGCACCAGCTGACAGTGTGTGCCAGCCTGGTGTGACCAGCATTTTGCTGCAGGGGCGGGTGACTTCAGCAGCTGCATTTTGCTCAGTTGCACAGAGTTTTTTAAGTGTTTTTGATCCCAGGAAGAAAAGTGCTGTTTAACAGTAACATTCCCTGGTACATCTGTCTGTCTGTCCCTCCCCAGAGCACGGTCTGAGCGTGTTTATTTCTGTGGTAAGAGGAGCTGCAGTTCCAGCACTCCTGCACGTTTAACACCATTTCCAAGTCCCTCTTGACTTCCTTTTTCATCCTTCTTCAGGGCTATGTTTAGATTCCAATTTCCAATCTCCTGGCCCGAGATTGTTATTAGAATGCAGCACTGGTAATGCTCCGTGCATCCCAGCCATAACAAACCACTGCAGCGCTGGGGACGGGGGAGCTCTGAGTGACCACAGAGTGTTTAGGCTTCAGAAAACAGCCAGTTCTGCTTTGTACAGATCTAAAGACCATTCCCATCTGCTAGATACAAATATGGCCATGGGGAAAGGGGGGAGAAAGGGAGGGATAAGAGTGTGATCTGCAGAACCAAATAGAAGGGCTATAATTAATCAGGTAATTGCAGTATTTGCATGGAGTGTCTGTAAATATTACCTCTGGTTCTAAGTACAGCACTTTGGACCACGTATCTTATCGTGAAACAACCCCGTCAAACAGCAAACACATCCACTTGACTGGAATATAATGAATATTAGGTCAGCCAAAATGCAAACTGACTAAATTAATTTGTAGTTGTGTACCAACTGATGTTGTGAGATAATTTAATGAAACCCTTCAAATACAAATCCGCTGGGGAACAATGCGGGGGAGCAAGTGGAGTGTGCAGGGGAGGATTAGCAGGGGCTGAGCTCTTGCAGCAGGAGGACCTGGAGAGCAAACAGGGATGAGGGGCGACCCCACAGAGCACGGGGGGGGCTCTGCAGAGAGCCTTGCGCCTCGGAGCTGCCCCTGAAGGACCTCAGACGGGACACCCACGGCTGGACTGGGCCCTGTGACGCAGGCGGAGGCTCCGTGGGTGGCCCTGGGCTCACGTGGGGTTCCTGCTGTCCCGGTGCCGCGTCCGTGCGGTGCCGCTCTCCGGGACAGCCGCTGGTTGACACGGTTTGGAACAGCGTGACAAGCACTGCCTCGGCCCTGACTGAGAAACGCAGAGCCAAAAGAGCTTTGAATCCCCCTTCAAATGCTTTGGGTCCTCCGCCAGATCATTTGGGGACCCTGAAGACCAAAATGCTATTTCTGCCTTTCTCACATCCCTCTGGTTCCTCTTTTGTTTGGGCAAGGGCAAAATAATCCTTTTATTGAATGGTTCCTTGGAGGAGCCACAACACATTGATGCAGTGAGAATCAGGGGGCAGAGTGAGCCCTTTCTGGAGGGGGAGTGTGTCTGATGTCTGGCGTGGCAGGGATGCTGCCCATTGCTCCAGCACACACAGGGCTGGGTGTTATTTCCACAGAAAAGCACAGCTGAGGCACAGGGTGCTCAGAGCAGACCGTGGACAGTGCAGTGGGGCTGGGATCACCTTCCCACAGCAGCAGTGTGTCCACACACACCCCCAGACCACTGGGAACTGGTCTGACTCTGAGCTACCCAAAATTCCCAAACAAACCCGACTCCCACAGTGGTCAGAGCTGCTGTCCCACCACAGTGGAAAGAGGGGGAATCCCTCCGACCCGAAAAGTCCTGATGCTGCATTCCCAGGGGAGCAGAGTAGCTAACTTAGTGATGTTGACATAAGAGATGCCCTTGAAGCGGGATTATAGGACACATGCTGAATTTATTGGGAAGGGGTTTATTAATTTGCCCACATGACGTGTCATAGGACTGACTGCTAAGTTTACATCAGCTATTCGCAGTGCTATCGTGTGCCCTTTATCAGATCCTGCATCAGTCACCCCCGAGTGAAACCACAGAGGAGCAACTGGCAGGGGCTAATAAAGCAACAGCCACAGGGATAATGGGTGCCAGTAAATGAGAGTAGTGTTCGGGGTGTTCGGTGTCAGCCCAAATCCGGGCAGAGACGAGTCGAGGACGCAAGTGGTGGAAAGTTCAGGCAGGGTCACGTCAGCCCAGACCGAGCAGGAGCTGCTCGGGGGTTGCAGTGGCCACACCGGTGACCCAGCAGGTGTCCCACCAGGAGAGCCTGGAGCAGAGGCCACAGAGGGCCCTTGCTCCCACCGAGGAGGCTCCAAGTCACCTCTGCTCCTCTGGGATGCAGAGGGTGTTTGTGCACACTGGTGACAGAGGGGTCGTGGGGTCCTTCCCGCAGCTCCAGGACTCCCTACCAAAGCAGCCAAGGGGTAGGAGAGCAGATGGCTGTGGCAGAGGTGGGATGAAGGCTGAGGAGGAACATGCTCATCCCAGGGATGGGGACCACATGGGATGGGCTGCAGCAGGGAGGAAGGGGTGGAGGGGGAAGGCAAACACAAATACAGGGACAGGCATTGCTGCAAAGCTGCACTAAATGAACCTTCTGCCACAAAGAGGACCCAATAATAACTCTCAAACTCCTTATGATGAGAAATGCCCTCCCCTATCACCATGGGATGAGATAAGCACCAGCACAGGATAAAAAAAATATTAAGCACATAAGGAGAAAATATTAAGCACATAAGGAGAGAGAGAGAAGGAACCGAAGAGCTTTCTCAGCGTGAATGCACTTACCCCACAGGAGGGAGGTGTTCCTGTCCCCACACAACCCAAAGCTCCACCATCACCCCTGCTGCTGCATTTTGGCTGGTGGCTGTGGATATCCTTGACAGCTCCAGCATCCACATTCACCCACTTGGCAGGAGGATTTGTGTAGCCATGTTCCTGAGGTGGCCCTGAGAAGCTCTCCTCCTCCTCCTCCTCGCCTTGCTGCTCGGCTGTGGGGGCAGGGAGGGGAGGATGCTGTGGAAGGGCTCTCCAAAAAGTGCCTGGGAGGCAGAGAGATCCACCTCTGTGCAAAGCCTGCCCGTGCCAGTCCGGGCAGAGCCGCTCATGACATCAGCTCCCAACCAGCTCCACAACAACACGCCGAGGAGACCCTGCTGTGAGCCCGGGAGGGAACCTGCCCCAGCCACGGTGGATCCACGCTGCAAAACAGCCAGCCTGGCCCTGGTGAACCTCAGAGGGACCCTCTGCTCTGTCCCCAGAGCCCCTGCCTGCCACCCAGATCCCTGCTGGGGCACAGGAGATGCTCCTCTGTGTGTGGAGGTGATCCTCACCTCCAGCAGTCCCGGCTCAAGACACCCCGGGATGGCACTTTTGGTAACTGGGAATTTTACACCAGTGTAACCACTCCCTCACCTCCCAGTGAACCTGCCCCTTCTATGGGCACCTGATTTACACCACAGCATCCAAGGCCAGAACTGGCCCCCTGGGACCCAGTTTGGTGCCAGGTCTGCTGTGCTGATGCGAATCTGGGGGAGCCCCGAGAGTCCTGGGAGCATTGCTGTGATATTCCCAGGGCTCACTCGGGCAGGAGCAATCCCAGGAAAGCTGTTTTCATTCCCTTGCTTCTCCAAGTCCTCCAAACCTTGTGTTTAAGCCTGTCCTCGAGCTAGCTATAAAACAGCATCGAACTAACCTGGCGGGGAGCACCCGTTTGTAAACGTGACCGCGCCGACTCTGATGTGGGGTTGTTTCCTAAACGCACCTGGCAGAGTCCAGACTCCCACCCCGTCATCCCAGAGTGGCAGAAGGCTTTCCTGGAATCCCTCTGCCAGGGAGCAAGCCCTGCCTGGCTGCAGGCAAGGACCTGGAAGCCCACAGGAGCCCGGGACAGGTGCTCCTGCTGCTCCCGCTTGTGAAGGCATTGCAGGAGTGTGGGAGGGTGCCGGAGACTCTGTAATTATAGCCTGTGAATTTAAATCCCACAGTTTGCAGGAGTTCTGGGATATTTCATGCAGTGTAAGCTCAGCAACACCTTCGTGACAACACGAAGGCTCAGAAGTTTCTGCCTCTTGCTGTAGCAAGGTGTGAGCGCTCCTTAACCCCCGCACCACCAGTGATACCTGCTGTGAATGGTGGGGAAAAGGGCAGGGAAAAAAAGAGGAAATGGTGAAGGAAAACACCCAGAAATACCTTTATTAACTGCAGAGCTCAAGGGGAAGCCTTAGAATCATTGAATGGTTTGGGTTGGAAGGGACCTTAGAGTTCATCTCGTTACAACCCGCCTTCCACACCTTCCACTACACCAGAGTGCCCAAAGCCACATCCACCCTGGCCTTGGCTGTTCCTGGTTTCCTGCTTGGGTTTGCTTCTGCCTCTGAGCATGGAGCAGAAAATAATAGGAGAGGTTCACATATTCACTTTGAATTTTCTTCACCAGAATTGATCCCTGCTGCATATACAGTGACACAGCTCCTGTCAATCTGCACTAAACCCCCCCTCATTCTCCTCTGCTTCTTTTCAAAGCATTCCCTTTGGTTAAGAGGGGCTCATACTGGGCTTCCAAATTGAGGGATGTCCTCAGGAAATGGGGTCTCTCACCCTCTGGATCTCGGTTTGCCTCCCACCAGGGAGAGCAGCCGTGCTCCACGGGCTGCTCACTAACATGTGTGAAGCTCTGGGGGAGGTGAATGATTTCCAAGCCATGAGTATTAGTTATGCTCATTGTTTCAGCATTGCCTGTTATCTCAGCATATTCATTTAATAAATATATCTGTCTGCTCTACTTCAGAGGCCACACTGCCCTGTTTGTCACCTGCAGCCTCGGCAATGCTCTCCTTCCCCCCCCGCCGTGGTGCTCCCCTGCCATCTGTATTTATGCAGAGTTCCCCCCTGACTAACCCGTGTGCCTTCCCCCCCAGGTTTGGACATGCACACTGGGCATGAGGTGTGCTGGACAGGCACCCTGGGCAGTATTCCCTCTCCTCCTTGGCACCCACGCTCAGGCAGGAGCTCTGGGGACACAGGCACAGCCTCACTGCCCCACCAAACCCCTTGGTGACGTTCATGGCCACCCATGTTCCCGGGACTGGGAGCTCTGCTGAAGTTAATCCTACACACTTGTGACAACATCACTGAATTGCACCTTTAGCCACCTGAGCTCTCCTTGCTGAGCCTGAAACAGGGAGAGGCTTCGGCTGCTCCCAGTTTGGAAGTCCATCGTTCACCCTCTCTCCATAACTCATGGACTCAACAGGCTGTTTCCTCAGGAATAATAAATATACCTCGAAATGGAGATTAAAACTGGGCCAGAGAGTGCTGGGAGCACTGGGGCAGGCAGTGGCACGTTCCTGTCCCTCCTTCTCCTCTCTGTGCCAGTGGCAGCTCTTCCTGCTCGAGTGCTGCCCCAGGCCTCGGATGGGGATGAGGGGACAGATGTTTTTGGGCCCTCCCGGGTGAGGGAAGCACAGGGTAAGGAAGGAACCAGGGTGAGAAGGTCTTTCCCAACCTGGCAAAGAAACCAAGAGAGGTTGCAGCCAAGTAACATCATTGCAAAGGGCTTTGCCTTCAGCATTTTGCTCCCCCTGTCCTAAACAGATGGGGGTGACCAGCAGATGCAAAGCCTAACTGAGTAGGGACCCTTCCCCTTTCCCAAAACTGCCTGTAATTTGGGTTTTTAGATTCGCAAGTGCCATTGGAAAAGGTCTGTGAGTGAGTAAGAAACCCAGTTCACAGGTAGCAGAGCATCAGCTTCTCACTGAGCTGTGGGTTTTCTAAAACTTGGAGAAATTTAGTGTCTTCACATCTCTGCTCTTCTGTCAGAAATGACTGCGAAGTTCAAGAATGACTGTGGGGACAGAGAGGTGCTGGTAGACAGACAAACTTTCCGTGCACGACCACAGCAAGAGGGAAGAGCCTGGAACAGACAGGTGAAAATACAGGGTGAGTGATGCCTTTGTGTGAGCACATCCTTCCACGTGGCTCGTTAATACGCTCAGTAGATGCAAAAAGAATATATTTGAGCTTGAACTTCTCCTCAACCCAGGCACGAGCACTTCAGACTGGTTAGTCATTAGAAATAGCAGGAAAGTTGGGAGATGTTGGGAGGGTTTTTAGTGTAGCTTGATTGTACCCAGCACTTCAGCAGGGTCATGTCAGAGATAAATAGATATTTTTCCCCATCCTGGCTGGCTTTGGCTTTCACTGCTTTCGTGAGAGCAGAACAGCAGGTCTGAGCCTCCTGCCTGAGTGAAACTCCATTGACACAAATTGTAAGACTCGCACGAGTGAGAGCAGAGCTCGACCTCTGGCTTTGAAGTATCCTTGTCCCAACAGATTTATCACCGGGGCCACATGAAGGCCTTGAAAGAGAGGAAGCAGTTCTGCTTTGCAGCCCTTTCTTCCCGAAAGTTTGTTTGCAGTTGTCCTTTTATTATTATCTTAGCTCCAGCCATTACACGTGTGGGGCCCTTCACGCTTCGAGGGCTTTTTTTGCTTTGTCAGAACCTCAGGGCTGTTAATGAAAAAACTTTTAAAATTAAAATCACTCGTTAAGTGGGTTTAGCTCGTCATGGCCCTCCTATCAGATTCGAGTTGGCGACTCATAATTAGTCACTGCAGAGGGACGGGTGAGTGGGAGGCAAAGGGTTACGAGCGAAGGCTGGAGAAAGGAAAGATACGTATCATTAAATAAAAATGTGACCACCCATGATTACAAGTGTTGTAGTCCTCCTTTTAACAAGCACACACCGTACTTTCATTAACCCAGGCCTGCCTGAATAGCAGCCTGTCTGGCCGAGCAGGCAATGATTTTGTAAAAGCTGGCCCTAATGACAAAGACAGGCCACCTACCCTGAACTTTTCTCTATGACTTTATTCTTCAGCAGTGCTCAAGTGTAAATAAACTTGTTTACTCCCATCGGGATGGTAATGAGAACGAAGCCTTATTTGTTTCACCACAACGACAAAGTAAGTTGTGCTAGCCCGGGCTTTGAGAGGGGGGTGAGGGAGCAGTGCTGCTCTATGGGCTCTCCATAGGCAAAGTTGCTGCAGTCAGTGTTTTCCTTTGCTCCTCATTGTGTGCGACAGGTCAGCGAGGGAGAACTTCCCACCCCGAAGCTCCAGCGAAGGGCACGGGCTGGGAAGGGAAGAGCAAAGAAAACAGAGTAATAATAATAATAATAATAAGTGAAGCGAGGAGTCAGACAAGCCCATCCGGGAGGGAGAGACTGACTAAGTGAGAGGGAGGGGGAGTTACCTGGTCAGACTTGTGAGTCACTATAGAAAATGTACAGAGCAGCACAACCTGCTGCTTGGTTGGGTTTTTTCCATTCAGACTGGTGTCTCCGAAGCGTCAATGAATCAGAGCAACGGCAGCGAGAGGATGCACGGAAGGGGGAAGGGGAACTGAGGCAGGATGGGCAGAGGGAGCAGCGGCACCACAGAGGGGCCGGATGGGGACAGGGCATCTCCAGGGAAATGGAGATTGAAGGGAGGGTGTACTTGTGGGTGGCTCAAGCTGACTAAAGCCTGCAGCGAGAGAAAGGGCCCCTCCTGGCTGCACTCCTTGCGTCCCAGGGTTTGGGCAGCCTGGTAGGTGAGGCCCTGACAGAGGTGGAAATAGATCCCTTCATTTTTTTGGTGTTGTTTGTTTTCAGCTGATCGCACTGAGCTGGAGAAAGCACGTATGGAAAACGATTTGTTTTACATGTTAAAACAAACAGTTTATAGCCGGGTTTTGTAATTGTTATTCCAATTTGTAATTGGAACTAAAGAGCAGAGATGGGGCAATTTGGTCCTGGCTCACTGTGCCCATAACAAGGCAGGCAGTGCAGATTCAGCTTGTGTTTATTACTTGTTACTTCTTGAGAAAACACAATTAAAAAGAAAATAAAAACAGATTTAAAAAAATATCAATAACACCCCCTCTGGAAAAAAAAAAAAAAAAAAAGAATTGGAGGAGGAGAGAAAAAATCTAGCCCAGACAAAATAGTCCTGGGCAGGGTCCTCAGGAACCCTCAGCAGCAGCTGCAGACTCACCTTCCAGAGCTGGGAAGGCCAGTGTGCCCGGAAACTGGGGAGGATTTTGCAGGGGACCCACCCTGTGGGGAGCAGGTAGGGGAGTGAGGGATGGGGAGACCGGAGCCCAACCCATGGATGCAGAAGTGGCCAGAGACGTGCAGTGATTCCCAGCTACAGATACGGACTTAGCAGGAGTTCAGGTGGGTCTGGAGAGCAGCAGCAGACACCTGAAAGGTGCTGAGGCACTTGGTGGGGAACAGAAGTGTAAAATCCCCCAGGCTGTAGCACGTTACACTCCCCAGTTCCAGACAAGTGAGCGGGTTTACCCCGCTGCGAGTGGGAGCAGAGCTCTGCGCTCACACACCGCAGGCAGGAGCAGGAACTGGCTCCCCCTGCAGCTGCCTCAAGCTCCCCTGAAGGGAGTTTTTTAAGAGCAGTAAGTAGTGCCTTCCAGCAGAGCTCCGGGGTGCCCGTCCCATGCGAGGCACCAGTGGATCCCCGTTCCCCCGGGGAGCTCTCGCTCGCTCCCCGCTCCTTCGGCTGGGCCAAAGCACGTGAACCTCATGGTGCCATTTCTCCGGACGGATTCCCTCCATTTTGCCCGTGCAAAGCAGGCTTGCTGAGCTTTCCAGAAGGCACTCCCTGCCCGACTGCAGTCGTGGAAGTTCTGCTCAGCCTTCCCTCGGTGTCGAGGTGACTCTGCAGAAGAGCTCTCCAAGAGGCCGTGGACACAGGACGATCTCTCGCCCTTTTCCTGCTTCCACCAAGCACAGCCAGCACTCACAGCCCTGACTCCAGGGCAAAACAGAAACAGTTAATCGCAGTAATAACACTTCGCTCCCCTGTAGCACCTTCTTCAAGGACCTCGAAGTGCTTCTCAAACATGAACGCGTTAAAGCTTTGCAGCCCTCCTGATGGAAGTGAAAAAGGAAGGCAAAACACAGCTCAGCGATGCTACACAAGCTCGAAAACTCTCCAAATTGTTTCCATGGGGACTGAAGCGCAGCCCTCTCTGCTAACAGCGGCAGGGATCAGCCCACCCCTCCGAAATGCCAAGGGAGCAGGAACACAGCCTCGTCTGGGGGGAGATGGAAACCAGGGAGGGTTTCGGGAAACCAGGCAAGGAAGCCTGGCTTAGGAAAGACCTTCCTTCTGAAGAACCTACTTGTATAACTCTCTCTTTCTGGTCCAAGATGTCTAAAAACCAAACCACTGCACGCTCCTGAGCAAGAACCTGATCTGACTCCCCGGGGAAACGAGCACGAAGCTCCTTAGTTTGTAAGAACAAGAAAGTCCAGGTGAGGCTGAGCTGTAAAACCTCCCTGGTGCTGCACAACACCCAGCTCTGAGCCACCCCACATCCCTCATGACCTCGTTCTCTCCACTCACCCCAGCCAGCACAACACAACGCCCTTCCCAACACCCCCGCTCGCACTGGGAAACAACAAGTGTCACCTGCACAACCTCTGGCACCACCTCACACGCCTCTTCCAGGGCTTTTACCCCACATCTGCCTCCTTTGCACTTCGTCTAGGGAGGAAAACCTGACAGAACCCCAGCGCTGGGAAATCCAGGAACCAAATTCCCTGCACAAAGCACTTCTGCTGCGTGACTCAGGATGCAGATGCCCTCAGGCTGTAACTGCATTTATACCCAAAAATCACAATAATCTCTATGCCTCTTCCCTTTCTGCTTCTCCTCATGTCCTCTGCAGGCAGGGCTGAGATTCTGGGCTTTTCACCCTCCAACCACTGAGCTGAGGCTGTTTCCAGGGCACAGGGATGTTGAGAGCTTTGGTGTCATAAAAGATCCCAGAGCAGGAACCAGCTGATCATCATTTTGGCTCTGAATCTGTGCTCCAGTGTTGTTTCAGAGGCAAAGGTGAGGCGAGGACCAGGTGACTTTTCTCTCTGAGATGGAGTTAATACGGGAGAAAATGGTTCCAGGGCAAAATTTAAAACTTGGACTGGAACTGTGAACTCTGAAATGGCAAAATAACTGCACTTATTTGTGCCTCTGAATGACAAGAATTCATCACTGACATGGCTAAATGTTACTTCCTGATTTAGATTTGTTTCATCCAGTGAATTGGAATAATTAAAATGGTAGGTCCAGCCTGGTTCCCAGGCTTTCCAGTACCAAACCAGAGCTAAATCTCATGAGCACCAGTAAGCAAATGAAAAGGTCAGATAGATTATTAGAAATCAGTGCAACATCATAATAAGCATTAAGTGAAAATAGCACAGCACAATTTAACGGTGGGGGTCTGTTATAAATTATTGAGTTATTTGTATTTTGGGATTGATTGCCACAATAACTGCCTTGCAGATGGTTCCTGTTGTTAACCCTCAAGGCCTTGAGTGGGACAAATGGCTCAGATAATCATTTATAAAAATTACTCCTTTCAAGGCTTTTTAAGCTTGTGGTTAAATATTGTCTTAAATGAGGATCCAGGGTTAATGGTCAGTGTGGCTGGAATAACTAATTAAACTCCCTCTCCTTAGCTGACTGTCAAAATGGGAGGAGGAGCATTAAGATTTGTCCTGCAAACCGAATTTCTTGGAGTTTACACAAGTCTGAGGTAAAACTGGGGTGGATCTGAGAAGGTCTGTCCAACCACTGCTTTATAGAATGCTGACAATAATTTTGTGGCTTGGGAAATGCATTTCTCTGTGCACAAAGAACCTCAAAAATATGTCATCTATGTAAAAACAGCCAATGCATTCCCAATCAGAACGGCACAGAGGGTGGAATGGGGTGTGGAGAATTTGGGGAAGAAGCTGTTGCATCAGTGGACTGAAAACTTCCATTTTGAAGGTTTAACCCAAGCTACCAAGGCTGAGGGGAGGTGATCTGCCCTTCCCAGGCTCTCCTGGCCCTGTGCCACTGCTCCAGGTGAGACAGAAGCACCATCATCGGAGGCACCACCCTCTGCCAAGAGCACCAGGGCTTTCCATCTTCAGTAACCGCTGCAGCTGCTGCTCAGCCACAGCCAAAGGATCGTGGGGACGCAGGAAAACAAGATGACACAGCTGAAGTCAGAGGTGGTGTGTCTGTGTGAGCAGATCTGCCACTTCTCCCTGCACAGACGCCCGGCTGGCAGACAAGAAGAGCAGCGCTGTTGCCGAGGCTCCTCTGAATATTTTGGGGCTGATTAAATTCCGAGTGCAAACGCTCTCAGCGGTTTCCTCGCAAACAACCTGCTGTTAAAAAATGTGATCAACAGCCTCTCAGGTGTGTTTTCCAGAATCTAAAATAGCCCAGATGCGGTGCTGCCCTTCACCGACCCCCGAACTGGGGCAGCCGAAACGTGGGTGGGAGGATGGGAGGAGGTCGGAGGCTAAAAAGGGGTGAGAGGATGAAAAAGGGCTGAAATAGGGGTGCCAGGCTTGACCACTGGGTTACAGGTGTGAAAAAAAAGGCAGCAAATGGAGAACAGGATTGCAGCCCCAGAAGGGGAGGGAGGCTCAGAAAGGATGGGAGGTTCAAAAAGGGTGGGAGAAGGATGGCCAGGCAAAAAAGGGGTGTCAGGCCAAAAAAGGGGGGTGGGGGTTTAGGAAGAATTGGTATGCACAAAACGGGTAGGAGGCTGGACAGTGAAGTGGGAGGCCAAAGATGGGTTGGATGCCAAAAAAGGCATGAGGTCTGGGGACAGTGGGAGCCACAAAAGAGTTGGGGGCCAGGAGAGGTCGAGGTCCCAAAGAGGGTGAAGAGGAGGCACAAATATATGGGAGGCTGGAAGGAGCGGGACTCTGGCAGAGGAGGTTGAAGACGACCAGGAGGCCAAGAAGTGGGAGGAGGACAGAGACATCCTCCAAGAAGGCTGTGACTGCTGTCTTTTCCCGATGGCTCCTGTGTTGCAGCAAGGAATGTCTGTCATCCACACTAAAACTGGGGGATATAAATCAGAAAAAACAAACAAACCAAAAAAAAAACCCTCAAATGTTGTAAGAACGAATCTCATCTCCAGCATCTGAAACCAGTGACAGAGAACATCACCTTAGATCAGGACCCAGCAACGACCACGAGGCTGCTCAGCCGGGTCACATCAAACAAACCCGGAGAGGGGCCGGCGGGAGAGGTGCTTCTGATGGCATTTATGGGCCTCTGGGCTATCGGGAGGAACAATCTCCTCGTAAAAGCCAAGCAAAACCCTGTAGCAACACCCTGCGATAACCACATGAAAGGCCGGGTCCTGGCCGGTGGCCTTTTGTCGGGGCGCTGCCAGGGGAGCGAGGAATGTCACACGCAGCAGCAGAGCGGCCCGGGTTGTGTCCTCGCTCCTCCCTGGGCTGCCCCTGGAGAAAACAGGGTATTTAGGCAGATGTAACAAAGCTATTTATACCCTGAAGTGTTCCCTTACGCTGGGGAGCCGAGACTGTGGCCTCAGCATCGGAGATAACTTCATAACAGCCTTTCAGTGGAAATAACCCTTATTTACAAGAGAGTTCTGTCGCCGAGCTGAGATGTAAAACGGGAGCAGCAGATATTACTCATAATGCACTGGAAGGGTTGATTCCATGCAGGGCCTCTTTATAAGCTTTTTATAAGCTGCAGTTTCAGGTTAGAAATCGCGGAGAAAATCTTGGACCCATTGAAGTCGGCACAAGCAATTTCCTTAGCTGTGTTATGAAGAACATTTTAGCTTATGAAAGCCCATCAGATTTTTTGATCTAATTACTTTCTATTTTTTTATCATTTATTTCTATTTTGATTGCTTTCTGTACATTGCCGCTGGACAGTGCAAGCAGGTTGGTGTCTTTTCTGCTCCTGGATAACTTGACTGTACCATTCCTATGCCCAAGAACAGTCAAGACAATTACATGTCCTTTCCACTTCTTAAAAATAAAATGAAATAAAACAGAACCCACAAAAAAACCCAGCAAAACCAAGTGGCCCTTATCCCCAGCCCCAGACTAGTGATATTAATTCTCTCTGTCCTCCTCATTGTGGTGCTAAAGTGACCAGAACTAGGGGGGTTGAATTATCTTGGGGGGTTAAATTATCTTGGGTTAAATTACCTTGTTCCTTCAAGCAGGGAAATGCTGTCCAGAGAAAAGAAGTACAAATACTGTGGATGGAGTAAGTTATGGCAGCACCACCATCATTTTATCCTTGTGGTATTACCCATCTTTGTTCCTTCCCTCTTCCTTTACATTCGACTACAAGAGCAGAGAATTGTATTTGAAAGAAGATTCTGCTTCAAATTAATTAGCACAATAATGAACCCAGAAGACAGGCAATGCCATCAGTTGGGCAGTGGATACTCCACATAGTAGCTACCTCACAGGTCCAACTAAATATGCCATATAATACATCTTTTTTTAAGTGTATAAGGAACATATTTTTATTATTTTTGCAATCCTGCAGCCAGATTCTCAAGTTAAGAAAACAAGGAAACACTAAAATCTGTGTGGTTTGGTTGGAGAGGATTTGCAACCTCAGACGAGGAGCAAAAGTTACATAAAGGGCCAGGCACAAAGTTCTCCTGAGTAAAACACACCATCTAGAGGTGGCCACCACTCCTGCAAGTGCTCAAAAAAGCCTGCAGACAGAAGCTCTCACCAAGAAGAAAAATCACCTTGACAGAGGCAACAAAACACTTTAATCAGAACCTTGGCGTTCTTAGAAATTAATATTTCCGAGGGGGGTTCTAAAAAAGGCACTTCTGCACCAGGTCAAATCAGGCTTCTGTTTTCAGAGGCCTTGTGGAAAGAGAACCAGGTCACTGCTCGTGCCTGGAACATCTGAAGGTCACGGGAGGGAGGTGGTTGTTCAGGGGGCTGGGGTTTGGAGGGATGCACAGGCGGCTCTGTGGGCACACTCCTGCTTTGGGGTTGTACCTCTGCCCAGATTTATCCGAATGACACGTAGGAAATGGGTCTTCCTAGAAGAAAGAAGAAATCCGTAAACTGTGAAACTCCTGATGAAGCCAGGGAGGACAGTGGAAACGCTACAGGGATGGTGGGAGTGGCAAAGCATCCCCCTGGAGTCAGTGAGAGGAGCCTCAGTTCCAGCCTGTGGAGAAACATTCCCTCTCCTGGTGACGTTTCAGCCAGTTTGTGAGGGTCTCCAGGCTGTGCAGAGCCCAGGAAAGAGGAAGCAGAGAGCTGAAGTCCAGCTTTTCAGGGCATATCTGATATTCATTAAACAGTAAATGGCTGGTGTTGGCTTTCTGATCTTGGCCGCAAATGCTGGGTGTCCCTGAAAGCCAAAAGGTGAGGATGGGAAATAAAGCACCTCACACTCCTTCCCACCCACCACAGGGTGGGGAGGGGGATATTCCTACACCTTTCTAATTGCAGGAACCCACCTGTAAACAAACACCTGGTTAGAAAGTCCCATGCAAAGAGGAATCACAGCACCCTGCACGGCTCTAACGAGCTGTTTGCTCTGGGTCAGTCTGCCTCGGGAATGTCGGAGTCAGAACGTCTCCCCAGTGACAGCTCCATCCTTTAAACTCCGCAGATGACAGAACAGGCTGTGCTGAGGCAGGATTAGGAGTTACCAGGGTGACACTTTGTAGTTTGGAGGATGCTGACAAGGAGCCTCTCCAAAGCACAAGACCTTCGCTGCAGCTGAAGTGACCGCAGAGACCCAATTTGCCTCTGCTGCCACTGAGGTGGCAAAGAAGCCTCTGAGTTGGCCCTCCCTGGGTCTCTGCTGCTGTTGCCTGTGCGTTACAGCTGAATTCCTAAGGGCAGGATGTGGCCCCTGGCCACATCCTTGGGAATTTGCCTTGGGAAGAGGGATGCTGCGCTCCATTGCTTGGCTTGGCGGTGCTGAAGGTGCTTTCTCTTCTGTCAAGCTTCCCAACGTCTTTCTTCCCACAGAGGAGAAATAACCGTGGCCAGCAGAAGCCTCGGGGAGTCTTTAATTTGCCCACCACTGGCAGAGAACACCAGCTTTCTTTCCCTTTTTCTGCAGGTGCAAAGGAATTAATTAAACTTTTCAGAGAGGACTCCAACTGGTATTTCAGGTGTCCACATGACCACATCAGTCAGGGGATTCTCAATGGCCTACTTGGAGTTGGAATCCAGGAACAACACTTCGAGATCTGTCTCAGAAATACCCAAACTTTGCCCATTTCAGGCGTTCCCTGTCCTAGGCCACAAATTCCTTGCTAAGTTGCAGATCCAGGCCCAGGATTAGCTACAGGCTGCGTGTCAGACATCAGCATATACAACTGATGGAGAAGTAGATCCCTCAGCCTGGAAAGCCACCCTGCGTCCTGAGAGGTTTGTGGTGTTTTTTCAAGAGAGTTAAAAGCAGAGATTCAGTGTCTGCTGTTTTCAGTGATGGAATAATAAAAATTTATTAATGCAGTTGCAGCAAGAATTTAGTGAAATTGTCGGTAAGAAGAGACAAGGAGCTGAGAGTTGGACATTTGGCTGGACACCCAGCAAATCCCCAGAGGGTCCTTAGTGTGGTTGTCAATGCCACTCGGGGGTTTTTAGGATAACAGTGACATCAGAGGGAGAAAAAGCCTCGTCAACCACAGGAACCTACCTCTTCCCAGAAGCACAGCGGTTTCCCTCATAAAAGAACAGCAGGTGTTAGAGTGTCACCAAGGGACTCTGTTCTGACCACAAAGCCAAGAAAAAGCAAGTGCCTTTAGTAAATCTCAGCTTCTCAGTGACCTCTGAGGGAGCAAATCTGCCAAGGCTAAATTGGCTGACTCTTTAGGCCAAAGCCAATGATTTATCTGTGCTGGTCGGGCTCAAATCCTGGAGGCTTTATTGAGATTAGAAGGAAACTTAGTCAGCAGAGAGCAAAGAAGCAGCCAAAATTTGGCCTTTCTGAGGGCAGGGAGGTGTGGTGCTGTGGGAGGATGAGACAGAGCAGGGAAGGGGGTGCAGTGGCCAGAGCAGATCAGTGCCCTGATCCCAGCTTTGTGCCAAATCCCGGTCCTTTCCCTGTGAGAGCTTGGGTTGGGAGCAGTCCTGAGGGGCAAACACAGAGATGGGAGCTGTGCAGCCTTGTGTGAAGCAGCAGATCTCTGCAAAACTCCCAGTGCTGCTGCGCTGGGTGAAATATAAACGTGTGTGTCTGGGAGAGAGAGGGAGAGAAGAACTGCCTGGGGAGATGAGAAAGGCTGGAATGAGTCACTCCTCGTCTTTTTGTCTAATTTGGTAGATAATACAGGGTGTGATGCTTCACTGCCTCCTCGCTGAGCCACTTCCAGTGCAGTCAATGAAAGGATCCAGCTGGATCCAGCCCTTATATGGTGCAGAATGAGGCCGGGAGCAGCTCGGGGTTTGCCTTGGGAAGAGGGCACAGGGAGCTCTGGCTGCAGGCGCCTCGGCCCCGCGTGGAGCCCAGAGCTGGGATGCTTTTCTGTTGGGAAAAGGTTTAGGAGTGTGACACAAGGTCAAACTTGGAGGTGTTCCACGTAAAGGTGGTGTTATGAAGTGGTTTTTGACACTTTATATTAAGCGCAGCCTCGCTGCAGTGTCAGCAGGAGGTGATCACAGACAGGGTGAAGACACGAATCCCTCGTGGGGAGCAGAGCGGGGGCTGCGGTGGGAGCACAGGGTGAGCCATGGGGGGAGGACAAGGATGCCAGGGAAGGGGGGTCACGAGAGCAACGCTGGGCACTCCCTGAGCGCGACTTGGCTCCCGCAGTGGGGCTTGGCTCCTCTTTAAGCGGGGTTTTGCTACCCAAGTGGGACTTGGCTCCCTGAGCCTGGCTTTGCTCCCTGAGCCTGCTTTGCTCCCTAGGTGAGACTCGGGCTTTGCTCCTTGAGCCTGGCTCTGCATCCTGAGCCCAGCTTTGCTCCTTGAGCCTGGCTCTATTCTCCGAGCTTGGCTTTGCTCCCTGAGCCCAGCTCTGATCTTTGAGCCTGGCTCTGCTCCCTCAGCCCGGCTGTGCTCCCTCAGCCCGGCTCTGCTCCCCCAGCCCATCCCTGCTCCCCCAGCCCATCTCTGCTCCCTCAGCCCATCCCTGCTCCCTCAGCCCATCCCTGCTCCCTCA
>JAYRBT010000018.1:3904664-3932751 GCA_036023395.1 Myiotriccus ornatus | reverse complement strand
TCAGCCCATCCCTGCTCCCTGAGCCCATCCCTGCTCCCTCAGCCCATCCCTGCTCCCTCAGCCCATCCCTGCTCCCTCAGCCCGGCTCCGGTTCCCGCTCAGCCGAGTGTGGCGGGAGGCGCGGCGGGTCCGCCAGGGGGCGCCGCAGGGCAGCGGCGCGGGGCGGGGCGGGGCCTGTGGCGGTGGGCAGGCCCGGAGATCAGGGGGCGGGGCCTGTCGGGGCGGGGCGCGCTCGCCGCGCTGATCCCGCAGATCCCGCAGATCCCGCAGGAGCCTCGCAGCGCCCGCAGCCCCGGGGCCACCGCGGCCCCGACCCCGCCGACCCGGCAAAGATGTGGCGGCGCTGGGAAGCGGGATGGGACGAGAAGAGGGAGCTGCAGGAGCTCAACTCCCGGCTGCGGGTGTTCGTGACCCGCGTGCGGGAGCTGGAGGAGGAGAACCGCTTTCTGGCGCGGGAGCTGGCGGAGCTCCGCGAGCAGGAGCTGATCGGGCTGCGGGTGCCCGAGCAGGAGCTCGCCTGGCTGCGGATGCAGCTGGAGGAGCTGAGCCGGGCGAAGCTGGAGGCGGAGCTGGAGCGGGACGGGCTGCGGCGGGAGCTGGAGGAGCTGCGGGCGCTGGGCGCGGAGGTGCTGGGGATGCGGCGGCGCCTGGAGCCCGAGCTGGCCGGGCAGCGGGCGCTGCTGGAGCGGCTGCGGGGCGAGTGCGTGGCCCTGGAGGAGCTGCTGCTGGAGCTGCAGGCCGAGCACGGGCACATGGCGGAGCGGCAGCGGCGGGAGGCGGTGGAGATGCGGGAGCTGCGGCTGAACCTGGCGGCCCTGCCGCCGCCCTTGGCCGGGCTGAGCCTGGAGGAGCTGGAGGAGACCTACGAGATGCTGCTCGGCCAGTGCTGCCGGGAGACCCTGCTGCGCTACCAGGAGCAGATCCAGATGCTGCAGGAGCAGGAGGCGGAGCGGAGCCGGGAGAACGTGGAGCTGCTGCGGGAGGAGAGCCGGCAGTGCCGGCAGCACCTGGAGGATCTGCACCGCCAGGGCCAGGAGCTGTGCGCGCTCCGGGAGCGGCTGGAGCAGGAGATGCTGGCCCTGCAGGACCGCCACGGCGCCGAGGTGGAGGAGTACCAGGTGGGTGGCGGTGCCCGGGCGATGTCCCAAGGTCCCGGCCTGTCCCACTTCCTTCCCGCCCTCCCGGTGCCTGTTTTAGGGCTCCCCTGGGACTCCTTCTGCCTTCGCTTTTCCCTTCAGTTTTGGCCCATCCTGCGATGTGAGCCCGGTTTCCCACGACCCTGGCGCTCCCTCCCATCCCTCCCGCTCCCTCTGCTCCGGGAGGTGCCAGACCCCTCTGACTCTGCGTGGTCCAGGGCTTACCCACCCCGCTTTTCCCCCTCGCAGCAGGTTTTCCCCAGGCTGGAAGAGGAGGTGGCCGAGCAGGAACGTTTTGCTGCCTAGTCCCTCTCAGTGTGGAGCGAGGAGTCCCTTGGAAACCCCCTGGGGGTTTAGGGAGAGCTGGGTGCGAAGGGTGGGGACCAGAAGGGGACAGTGACCCCGAGGATATCATCTTGGTGACAGGTGCTCCCTTTCCAACCTGCCCTCGGCAAGTGCCCAGGAGAATGGAGCTGGCACACGGGGCTTGCCAGGGCTCCTGCTGGGCTTGGCATGAGCACATGGGACACGGAGCAGTCCCTGGGAGCGGATGAACCGAGTCCCTGTGCGGTGGGACACGGCTCATCCCATCCAGCCTGGGGCTTGAGGGCGGCCCGTCCCAGTCAGAGAAATGATCTGAGTTTTCTTCCCGTTTTACACACATTCCTGCGTGCCTTGAGCCTCGGGGGAGACTTGCGGTCTCCAGACTAGTTACGGAAACTTGGTTGTTTAAGGGCAGGAAGACTGTGCTGAGGGCGCTGAGAAGTGAGAATCGTTTTGTAGTAAAACTTGAAGGCTGGAGGTGACAGGTACCTGTTCGAGGTGTCGGTGTGGTTAAACAGCATCTGCAGCCCGGGAGTTGTTTGCTCTCAGGGTGACATTCGGTGTCATGATGTGCGTGGGAAAGGATCAGCGGCTGCCGGAACAGTGAAATATCCGCTCATCAAACTCCGAGTGGGAGCCCATCCATCCCTTTCCCCAGGGCTACACTTCTTTTGTTCGTTGTTAGACCCTTTATTAACACCCTGCTGTTTGCCTGGACCCCGTGTTCCAACGGGGGCTTTGTGTCCAGCAGCCCCAGTAGATTATGGATGTGTTGGCAACTGGGAAGGGACTGGGACCTGTTGCTGTGAGCGTGTCTGGTTTTTGTACTCCGCTGGATTGTTTGGAAGTTGCATAGTTTGCAGATGCTGTGAACTGAGACAGATTAGGTATGTGAAAAGTAATCCCAAAGGCTCTTAACTTTTAAATAGGGGTGTTTTTTTCCATTTTTGACAGGACGATTCATTCCTCCAATCGTGTATGTAAACATTTCCAAAGCTTTAGAAGAAGGTGTCATATCTAAATCTCTCATTAATTAAATCTGTCCAACAGTCAAAACCAGGTGAAAATGTCAGGAAGAAAAAAAAAACCTCTTCATTTCTCCCCCCTGTCTTTTTAGGTACATAAGTTTACGTAAATATATACAAACCAATAATATTTAAAGTTTCTTTGATTTCCAAAATACGGCCTCCTTGCTGCCTGTATTTGATATTAGGGATTTATAATGGAACTGTCATTGATCTTCAGTCATTATTGCTCCAACTGAAAACCTTTGAATATGGAGTTGAGAGCATTTTGTACAGCTCACTGTCCATGCTGCAAGTGTTTCTTCTAAAGCCAGTTAGAATGGCTCTTATTTAACTCTTTCAGGTGTTTTTATAGCAGCTGTGTCTGTATCTGGTTGTATTTTGAAGAATTTTATTCAGAAGAGCAAGTGGTGCAACCTGTTGTAGAAGGCAGATAATCAAAATTAATGGATGCCCTTGAATTGTCCTGATTCGATGCTCCAAAATGGATTATTTTGATACCAACACAACAAACTTCTCTTTTATTCTCACGAGTATTTAGTGTGCTTTGGATATTGCAGGAAAAATAGCTTCAAATCTTGGTAGTACAAGAAGGACAAAAAAGTGCTTTGAAAACATGAAAACTTGTGAGCTGTCTTACCATTTCCACTATAAATTAAATATTATCTATATATATATATGCAAAGATGTCACAAGGTTTATTTCTTTTGAGTGGTTTTATATTTAAAATGTTTGGTTTCTAATGACAAAGGTCTTTTTCAGTGGCCAGTCTCCTGTACATGAGAAATAAAATCTTCTGCTCACATCCAAGAAGAAAAGTTACAGAATGTGCACAGGCATCTCTTTCTGTTTTTTGGTTTTTTTTTGTGATCAAAGCCTTTTTTCCCCTCACTCATTTCTTTCACTGGTTAAAGGATGTTCAGCATGGGTTTTAAACCACTCTTTAAAGAGCATCTATTCCATGCTTATTTATTGTAGTGTGTCACAGAGAAATGATATGTATGTGCAGATTAGAGTCAAGTGATTGTTCTTCGTTGCAGCTGCAGTGGCAATTAGATTTATTCATATTTTCCATATATCATTTGGTTGCCTTATATGTCCATCTTTGCCTCCTGCACTGCCCTCGTCCTCACTGAAGCTTTCAGCAATGTTAAATAGAAATAAGTGTTTGGAGTTACGATTCAGCTGAACCAGGCAAGCTGTAAATCATGCGCTGGAAAAAGTTCACTGGTCCTGAGTGCTAAAGGGATGAACTCAGTAAGTCTCTCGCTTCCATAATTTTAGCTGTGTGCTGGGAGAAAACTCTTGCAAAAACTCCTGCTGATTTTGAAAGCCCCCTACTTTTGGGATGTAAAAGCATCCACGGCTCATCCCGCTGCTCTGAAAACAGGCAGGTGTTTTTCAGTGATACACTGAGTTTAGATCAGTCCCTGTGTCCAGTGTTGGGAGCTCCAGAGAAGAAGAAAAGCATCTTATCAAACAAACATTTAATGTCAGCATGTCATGTGCATTTTTCTGTGCACCAGTTCCTTGCCAGCCAAGTGCTGTGTCGGTCCCTCCCCTGCTGAGCCACTGAACGAGCTTTGGGATCACTAAATAGGACCAGATGGAAAGGGCTGGAGCCTGGAATCCTGTCTTGATTCCCTCAGTAGGTATAGCTTGGACAACCCAAGTAAATTCTTTCCCCCCTACTGCCCTTCTAAAATTTCCCACTGTTGCCTGGAAAGGAACATCTGAAGGGTCAGAAAATAGTTTCTATTCTGTTATTTAGTTCCAGCAGGACATCACTGGGATTTGGGGGGCTGGGATTGATGGGGCTGAGAAGCCCTTCCCAAGGGAGTCCTGTGTGAAGCCAGCTCTGCTGCCACAGCACAGGTTGCCTTTTGCAGAGTGAGTGTGTTGGATTGCAGTCTCCTGAGCTTTGCCAAGGTGGTTTGTGTACCTTTTGGCACGCTTGGAAACAGGACTGGAGACTAGTTGCCCTCTGCTTTGTGTTTAAGCGTCAGTGAGTGGAGGGCTGGATGACTGGCTGTCTGCCTTCCAGTCTATACAGTGTCTGCTCCTGCTGGAATGAATTCCTTTGGAACTGCACAGCTGGCTGAGTTATGTAGCCCCTTATGGTAATCATTAACTCAAAGTTCTGGATCCCCAGTGCTGTCCAAATCCAGTGGGTAGAATCTAAGCTGGCTTTTCCAACCCAGCCTGCAGAATAGGGGGCTGAGGGGCTGAAGTTCCTGTGCTTTCAGATAGGTTTGAACATCCCCAGAACTTCAGAGCTCCCCACACTCTGCAGTCCAGCCTACAGATTTCCCGTATGGATTTTTCTGGGACTGCAGCACCGTGAAGTTCTTTTTAACATATGCATGTGTGGTTAACCTCTGTGTTTAATCTGGGAGGCAAGAAACACCCCTGAATTACTTAATTTTTGTATCAGAGCTCTTAAGGGTTGGTCCCATAGAGACCCAGTCTGTTGTCTTTGCTCCTTTTGCTGACTCCTGGTTCTGTCAGCACCTTATCCAGAATAGAATTTTCCTTTCAAATACAGAATTTTCAATATAGAATTTTCCTTTCAAAAGCAGGGGCTGGTCCTTTCCTTCCCTTCTCACCTTGGGATTTTCCATTGTGTCAGTTCTCCAGCACGGTTGTTACCTCAGAGCTCTAAAGGTCGATGGCTCTGCCTGTGTGGCTGTACAGGGTGTTACCTCCACTGGGGCTTTTTCAGGCATGCAGATGGGATTTGTCTTCTGCCATAAAAAGGGAGGTTTGTCTTGTCAAGCAAAACAGCAGTGAAATAATTTAACAACAGCTGCAAATACAAATGATGAAATAGATTAATGTTATATTGAGAGCTGTACCCACATGGGTATGCAGATAGAGGCAGCTTCCTTCATAGAGCTTTCTTTTTACTTTTACTTTGAAAAAAACACCCAAAATACTATTAATGTTTGAGTGCCAGCACTTGATAGTTCTTAGACCTTACTTCTGCCTTGCCCATCATACTGGCATTAACTGATCTGGGGAGTCCCTGCTGTATCTTCATTTTTATGCTATTGCTTATACTGTGGTGCTTGAGCACTTGCTGCATATAAATTATATACCTCGAATTTTTTAAAACTAGGCTATCAGTGCCTTGGTTTTTCCAGTTTGTATTGGAGCATAAAAATGCAGAGCATTTATTGGGATGCAAACTGAAATGCTGTCGTGAGTTCCTGTTCAGTGCTGAACACGAGATGTTGCTCTTCGTGGGAGAGATAGCGCTGCTGATTGAAGCACTTTGGACAATTCTTCTTCCTTCTTATGCCATTTAGTAGAGATATATATAACCTCAAATATTTAGTTCTATTGTACAGGGTCATATTTAGTTATCAGCATGAAAATGAGCAATCCCTTCTCTGTCTTCTGAGTAGCACCAGTTCAGACAGAGGTGGGTGGACCTCAAAGCATGTGTCCAAATACTCTAGAAAAATTTAAGGAACCACTGGAGGTTCTTCCTTCACCTTCTGGGCACTGTGAATGTCTCCAGGTATTAGAATTCCAGAACTGCTTTGGACCCACATGTCTGTGGAACTGAAAATACTGATAAGCTTCTTATGGCAAAGCAGTTGCTGAAATTTCTGATCTGATCTCGAATAAGATCTTGAAGTGACAAAAGGAGTCACATTTAAGTCTCATTGATAAAGGAACATATTTTCCTTGCTGTGTATACTTAATAACTTTTGTGCAGGCCATCTGAATGGGTTTTACTGAAGTATTTAACTGCCTTATTAAGGCATAAAATTAACTTGCAGCATAAATCTCTGCTTCAGTAGCACTGTATTTCAGCTGGTATATGGGGAGATTATAGAGATGATTTGCTCTGGTTTTTAGAGGGATAGAATACTTTATTGCTCTCTCAGGTTACACTTTTATTAATTAAAGGTTTGAAATTATTAGGCATTAAAGTGTACAGATTTCTGTGTTGGTTCAAAACTAAAAATCAGTGTTTCTGTTTAGAGAATAATTGACGCCCTGGAAGAAGAAAAGCAGTTCCTGACCATGTCAATCACGGATTACCTGAAGGACTACCAAGAACTACTGCAGGTGAAAGCAGGACTCATCCTTGAAATTGAAACCTACAGGTAAGAGTTGTGGTCACCCTCTGTTGTCTAATTGAAGGATAATTTAAATCCCTTTTTATAGATACAGGAGCCCCATCCGTGCTCTTCCCAGCCTTGCCAGTACAGACAGGTACTTGGGAGAGCCTCAGGGCTCTAAAGCCAATATAATCCATGTGAATCCCATTAACTTTGTACAAATATAGTGATGTGTAAGAAACCTCTGTAGTCCTGGTCGAGTGGATATCAAATTGATGGGAATTGTTGGTGCAGTGTTTGATTACGAGCTGAGGAGCCAATATCCCTAAACTGCAATCAATAAAACCTGAGGTCCTGTAGATGCCATCTGTCAACTCACAGGCACCTTTCATTGTTTAAATTTGCTGATTAGTGACCACCTGCATCAGCGAGTTCCCCATCCTTGTTTCAGCTGTAGGACAGTGGGAAGATGACAGAAAAGCCTGTTTATTAAATTCTGGCTTTCTCCATCCTTGATTTGTTGTGGAAACATGTCTGGCATAAAACTGGTTTGGAAGGAAAAACGTCCCAAACAACCCAAAGCTGATGAACTGGAGAAAGATACTTCCTTATTGCAAAGCTCATATGGGGTTTTTTCTACAACAAATAGCACAATATTTTCAACAAATTTCATTGAGATACTGATCTTCAAATGCAGAGGTGTGCAATTCTTACTGAGCCAAGGAATAATTTGCAAAAATTTCATGTCAGACTACCTCTGTATTTTTTAAGGAGACTGCCTCAGTCATTAGCTTGTCGACATGGGGTGCATTATTCGTATTGAACCTGCATGGGCAGGGGTATCTGTGGTTGTAAATGATACATGCCACTGTGTCCTAAAGTATTAATTCTGTGTTCTGGGTGTACAAGGTTCCTGTGAACCAATAATAAGCACCGAGTCTGGATAATCCAAAGATAACCAGCTGGGTTATGGGTGAAGTGTGCAGACTAAAGCAATCCACATATGGAATTCAGTTGTAGTTGCATAACTAAAACCATGAGGAATTTGAAACAGTAACTTCTGAGTAGCCTGATAAAGATTAGTGAGCCAAGAGTATCTGCCATTCATCCAAGAGCAGCAGTGTCTGTTCAAGATGCCTTGAGAGTCTGCTGGGAGACAGAGGCCAAGGCTGGCTTCTGGATGAGGTGAGATCAACAGGCAGTCAGTGGGACAAGGGATTTGCAGTCACTTGGTGGGCAGCAGTACCAGGATGATGTTGGTGGAGTGGGATCCCTGTGATCCTTGAAAAGCCAGGAGTGTCTGGAGCATTCCTGGTAGAAGAGAAATGGTGGCCAGTTGGGATCCTTTATTAACTTTGCTAAAACGTACAATTCTCTAACTTTAATCCCAGCTCTGTTGTTGACTTTTACTGTTGTCGTTCAACTTTCTCCCTCGGTTTATTCATCTGTGAAAATGGGATTAGCACTGTCACAATAACAGAATTATCAGAGTGGTTTTGATGATTGGTGTTCATCCAGCACTGGGAACGATAATGCCCAGATATTCAGTTGTTTGAAATCCTTGTAAGCCCATGAAATTCTGGAACTTCTCCAGAGCTGTATCACTGATTATCTGAGCATTATTGGTTTGTCTAAGGATTCCCTGCCCTGCTTAGTGACAGGACAGTTCAGCATCACCCACAGCATGTTTTTGTTGTCTAAATAAGAAGCTCCTGTGGGGTTTCTTCATCTGATGGCAGTGATGGCAAGGCAGATGTCAGCAGACAGATGAGCATCATCCTACTGAAAAAGGTCTAGAGGCAAACAGAGAATGGGCCTTGCTCCAGATCAGAAAACATGTTGTGTAATGCCTGCAGACAACATTCTTTTAACATATCAGAAGCTGAAAAGTGAATGTTTTGTGTTTTTACATTTATGCAGTTTTAGCTATCCCTCTTTCCTGCTTATTCTCCCTTCGCTGAAGAAAATAATTCCTTCCTTAGTGTGTGCCTTTACCAGCCCTGCTGTGGGAGGGAGTCACTAAGCTTTGTAGCAGAACAATTCTGGACAGCTCATCCATGCACTTTTCCAAATCCTGTTCCTCTCCCCGGTCTTTTCACCTGTGAAGAGCAGGGCATGTGAACCCCCCCAGCTTCAGTTTGTTCTCACAGAGGATGCTGGCATGAAACCTTCCTTAGGCATTCTGGACACAGAGGGCACCTATTCACACTAGTTCAACATCCTGAACCTTCCATGGAGGCCCTGGCATCCTTCTCCTCCTGTGGCATTATAGGTTCAGGGTGTGGGGGTAGCTGGTCTTCTTGGAGCTTTCTTTGTCCCTCCCACCCTGTGTTTCTCTTTGTTTCACAGCTCTTACAGTTAGTTCTGTTATAAAGTCAGTTCTTTCCATGAGTCACCATTGCTTTTGGAGTGGGAATAAAGATCATTGTTGCAAGGAACACCCTTCCCTGAGGTCTGAGTGTGCTTCCTCTCTGATTCTGTTCACCCTTCCTGCTCTGGGAGCTGGGACTCACTGAGGAAGGAAAATATGTGTCTCTGTAAAGTTACACCTTATGGGAATCGTCATCCCTAATCCCTTTTCACCACTGTTGAAGTAAATATTTGTCAAGTGCCTTGCACTTTTGTTCTGAGTTCTTGGAACCCTGCAAAGCCACAGCTACTTGGACGGTGCTTAAGTTTTATTTCCAGAGAGAAGTAGTGAATTAGTCACTGTCTAAGACTCTTGATTTTAAAAGGAGATAGATAGAAAATCTGCCTGGGATCAGAATTACTCTCAGGTCTTTCTTCTTGGTTATCAGAACGTTTCCTGTCCTCCCTGAAATATGTTGTTGCTGAAGGGTGAAAGGTTTTACTTTGAAATCCTTGTGTCATACAAATGTTCTGTTCTAATTTACCACCCCTGCATTCTGAAGCACCAGAGGCTACACAAGTTTGGTTTTTCCATTTTATTTCTTTCCCCCCCTTTTTTTTTCCCCATGATCACTGTCAGGATCTCTGAATACATTTTTGGAGCACCCTGAGTTTTCCACACCCAGGGAGTTTAACACACAGTTACCTGCTGTTCTTCACGCTCCTTGACCTCCCATTCTGTGACGGAAAAGAGATGTGGAGTGGCCTTGACCCCTAAAAATGCTTCTTCCATTCCACTTCCTGGAGAGGTGGGGTTTTTTGTAACTCCTTAGCAAATACCCAGATGGAGAGGATGGATTTTTACAGCCTGCTGACCAACTGCTGCCATCTGAGATTTTGGGTTTCTGTAGCTGTAACAAAGCCATTGCTGTGGTGAATAACCCTGATAACATTTGCACTGTATCCTTTTGTTTTTCTGAGTTCCCTCTCCCCACCCCAACCAGTTTATCTCCTCCTCCTGCTTTCATGGACTGGTTATTTCTGTTGTCATCCAGCACAGGCTGACGAGTGTGTCACTGCTAACTTTAGATAAATGACATTAATAATGAGATGAGTTAAAGGTGCAGTCGGATTATTTACTGGTAACACTTAAACTAAGTGCTACCAGAATATATTTCATTGGGATCTGATTTCCAGGAAGTAGCTGACGTGGTTATTTTTCAGAAGAGTGCTGCTTGAAGGAATGTGGTTTTTTTTTTTTGCTGTTACTGTGAGTACTTAAGAGTTCCTACACTTGACATACACCCTGTCCTTCAGGCAGTTTAAATCAAGTTTAAAAGCAGACCTCACCACCAAGAGGTTACAGTTTAAATCATTAGTATTAGGAAAGGATACAAAGGCACAGAGAAGCAAAATGACTTGCATAAAATCAAGTTATGGTCAAGCTGAGAAACACAGCCTGAGTTTTCTGGCTGCCGAGCCAGTGCTCAGTACAATTACACTGCCCTTTCTCATGCCAGTGTATTGAGCCAAACTCAGTGAAACTTTTTCTTGGGTTTCTGATAAGCCTGAGAACTGTTACAGTAAAACACTGACTCCCTGTCCAGCTTTACAGAGGTTTCAGGGAGCTTTGCCTTTCACTTTCAGTAGCAATATTTCAGATGCAGCTTTTCTGTGGGCTGTTGCCCTTTGCCATATACAGTTACCTCTTGGAACTTATTTTTAGTGACTTCATACAGTTGCTGCAGCAACTGAACAACTGTTGTTTTAACAGCAGCCAGAAATCCTTAGCCAAACTACCCCACATTCCTGGTTTCCTTCGTCATGGTTAACACTTCCACTGCCAGCTCCTGGATGTGTTTCTGCAGCGTCACCACCAGCTCCTCCGGTGTGTCTGTCAGAGGGATGTGTTTGGCACTCACTGGATTCAGCAGATCAGGTGTTTGGTCTTGGGAACTTTATACGTGTTGAAGTCATCTAGTTCCTAACAGCCTCTCTTAACGTGGAGGAAGATAAATTGCTTTTACTGGTGTTTGGTTTTTTTTTGACTAACGGAATAGAAGGAAAGGTGCCCAGCCGAGCCTGGTTTAAGGGGGAAGTGACCTGTAAATATGCCAAGATAATTCTAACCTGTCTTCTGAATCCAAACAAATCCATGGCGGCAGAGAAAACCTTGCTGATGATACTTTGCTGATGTAGTGCTGTCCCACTGAGCCCTGAGGCAGTGAGAAACCCAAAGAAGCCATAACATTTCCCAAGTGATGAGTCACGGGGAGCGTGAAATGTGCAGGTGATATTTAAAACACCTGCTTTACTTCTGCCAGGAGTGCCCAGCGGTTGTGTTTATACCCCAACCCTAAACTGCTTCCAGCTGCCCCCCCAGGGAGTCAGAAGCCTCGGCTATCACAGTCCTCCAGCCTCGCTCTTGACAGCTCTGATGCTGCAGCCGTGTGTTATCAGTGCAGAACATCTGGCCCTCCCAAAACCGGGTATGATGAAAGGGTGACTCGCCAGTGCAAGTGAACACAAACCCACCGGAGTTACTGTGCTGATTACAACATTTCCCTTGCACGTGGAGAGACCCTGACCTAGAATTTCTCAGCTGCTGCCCCGGTGCCGCCTTGCTGGGGTTGCAGAAGCTGTTGGAGTGTCGCTGTGAAAAAGGGGGAGGGCTGAGGAACAGAGGGGACAAACAGAGATGTCACTAAAGGAAACCAAAGAAGTTTCTGTCACAGGGAGTTTTCCTAGGCCTTTGGTGTCAAATGTGTTGTGCTGATTTCCTCTGGAACAGGAATTAATTTACCGCTGTCAGTTGTTCCCTCCAGCACCAGACAGGGTTTGGCAGTACAAGCAATGCTTTCCTTCGCTCCTCCTTTGAAAAGGGTAGAACTCCCAAATCCTGGCTCTACCAGTTCGCTCACATCACGCTGCAACACCACCTTTTACACTCTATTATGAGCAGGAAGGCTCTGCTTGCAAATATTTTATTTAATTTTTTGCCTTTTCTTTATAAAACATCTTGTACGGAGAAGCTGTGGCTGCCCCATCGCTGGAAGTGTTCCAGGCCAGGTTGGCCAGGGCTTGGAGCAACCTGGGATAGTGGAAGGTGTCCCTGCCCATGGCAGGGGGGTTGAAACAGGATAATTTGAAGGTCCCTCCCAACCCAAACCATTCTGTGATTCCATGATCTCCATGTGTGTCTCTGAGAAAGCTTTACTGTCAGATTTTGTGTGGCTTTGGTTTTTTTCCTTGGCTTTGTTATAAGACCATCATTCTGGAAAAAGTTACCATCCTGTGTGGTCCCACAGTGGAAATCAGTGGATCTTGTCCATGCCAGAAGCAACACGTTGGCTGATGTGGAAGATTTGATGTAAAATTGCCCTGTGTTTGCTGTTGTCACCTGCTGTAAGATTATTCCTCCGTTCTCACCAACTGAACTCTGCAAACCGAGAGTCTGGAAGATGCCAAGGATTTCTCATTCCCAGTAATAAGAACACGGGGTGTGAAAAACACTCGGGATCTGACCCCGCTGCAGGATAATTGTTCCAGTTTCTAAGACTGATAAATGTTAAATATTGTGCTTATCCTTCCCAGTATTTTAATGGAATGCCCTTTTGTGTGTTTTGCAGAGCTTTGTTAGAAGGGGAGAGCAACCAGTGGATTATTACGTGGAGAGAGCAGCTTGCAGGGAAACTGCCTCAAGGTAAAATAGGAATATTAAAAAAATTAATTTTGGGTGAAATGAAGTATAACTGGAAATGACTGTGTTATAGTTTTCCTGAAGAATACTTTTATGAGTGTATTGCAGAGTGAATGTTGAATTAGTTTCGAGTGTTAATATTTTAAATGAACATACTGCTATCCTATATGGGATCACTTATAAAAATCATGGCTTGAGTGGAGAAAGTGAGTGGGGAGTGATGTTTCATAGCTCTAAAGAACTTCTGGATGCCCACAGGTCTTAAGAGAGTTTTGGAGTATAAAGCAAGAGGTGTTTAACAAAACCTGTAGCTAAAACCCTGGAATTCATCATCCTGAAGCATTTTGAGTGTTAAAAAGTGGGTTTAAAGAGATATTTTAGCAGAGTAATGAAAGACAAATCAAAGGCTTACTAAACATAAAGATACCATTTCTATCTTAGGAGCTGCAAATCTCTGGAGGCTGTGAGAGTATGCAAGGGAAGTATCACTATTTACTTGCCCTGTTCTTATACTCTTCCCTGTGTATCTACTCTTGGTCACTGTGAACAGGTTTCTGGATAAGATGGACCTTCAATCTGACTGCTCAGGCCATTGTTATTAGTGACAAAGTTAGTTCCAATAACACTGCTGGTCCTAAAATCATCAGAGTAGCACAGATACTACTCCTTGAAGTGACTTTAAGGCTGTGTCTTTAGCGGTAAATTAAAAAACCCACAGGCCTAGGCACAAACGCTCCCAAAGATTTGCCTGTGCCATTAAACTGTAAGCAAGGTTTGTCCTGGCACAGTTGGGATCTGGACTAGCCAGTACTGCTGCAGACAGTGCTCGAGCATATTCACGGAATATGGAAGGAATTACAGGAATAACTACCAGAAATCATACAGGAAAGGCTACCTAAAGTCAGAGGAGATGTGGCCAGCTTTTTAGGAGTAGGGGATGTGAGTGGTGCAGTACTGGTTGGTCTTAGTCAGACATTCCTGGTACCTTTTAGGTCTTAGGTTCTTTCTTTCTCTCCCTTGTTGTATCTTGTGGCTGTGGAGGGTTGTGTTTGCTGTTTCCAGTGTGTGGTGGCAGATGTGCCATTAATTCTCAACAGGAACTGGGACACTTCAGGCCATAATGAAGCAAAAAAACCCAGCCTAGGCTATCAGCATACGTTATTTCAGAAGAAGTTGTAAGTGAACATCAGGATAAATATGAAAGGTGTAATTCTTAAGTAAATGGCACAATACCCAGTAGTTCACAACAGGTAAAGTTAGCAAGGTCTTGCAACTTAGCAAAAAGCTTTGCTTTCTTTTTAATGTAATTTATGCATAAACCTAATTATCATGAAAACCTACAGGAATGCCTTTACAAAGCTCCACTTAAAATGAAGACGCTATTTCTTTCAAAAAATGTAGTGCAGCTTTTCTTATTTCAATGCCCTCCATTTGACATTTACTTTAGATCCAAGCCGTTATTTTAACGTTTGGTCGCCTGTGCTCTCTCTTTTTGCAGATATTATAAACACTTCATATAACTACACTGATATTTACTCTACTTATCAAGAAAGAAATAGAAACAAAGCTCCCCCAGCTCCCAGGGTCACAGACACGAGGCACAGAACGGCAGTGACAGACACGAGCAGCTCTGCACGTTACTCCTCATGGGTTGGATCACAGACAAGGACCAGTGGAAGAACTTTGGGAAGGGATGTGCTTGGTTCAACATACCGCCCTTCAGCAACTGTTACAAAGGATGAAAGGATTATAACAGACCACAAGGAGTTAAGAACATTCACTCCATCCTACAGTAGCTGGAAAAAGACTGAAACACAGCAAAAGACAATTCCAGAAAGAAAGAAAACAGAGGTTACAAGTTCTTCCACGGTGTCTTTTTCAAAAGAATCAACACACGCCGAAAGATCAGACAAGGACCACAAGACTGATGCTGAAAATACAAGAGCAAAACCAGGCTTCACTAGATTTCCAGCTTATGAGCTGATTACTGATGCAAAACCATCTAAATATGAAGAAACTATAACTGAGACTCGGACCATATTCAGAGATAAAAGAGGAGGCAGCAGCAAACCGGCAGAAGAGAAAACGTCTCTGCCGAAAGAAAAAGATAAGCTGGAGAAACAAACAAAGGATGAGAAAAAGAAAACAGATGAGAGATCTTTTATAGAAGATAGTGTTGGTTTTGGAAGGAAGACCGAGCAGAAGACATACATCCGCGAGGAAGTTAACCAGAAGGTATCAGGGAGTGACATCTCTGACGCAAGAAGTTTGAGGAGTGAATCAACCAAAAAAGGTACAAGCGTGACTTCAGAATCAAGAAGCAACGACGTCATTGAGATACCAATCACCCTTGAAAGGCCTGCTCCTGACAGAGGGTCTCAGAGAAATAAAGACATAAGGGTGCACGGCGTTAAAACATCCACGGGAGGAGAAGCAGATGACCGTGTGACCGAGTCATCCGAAGCTCACCGAGTGAGGATTTCAGAGGCAGAGTCCAGTCTGGAAGGTGAGGAGCGAATTAGTGATGGAAGTCATAAAATGGGAGCTCTGCCAACTGAAAATATAGCAGAGAACATAGTTGCCGACATCCTTAAAAGTTTCACGCAGTCTTCCAGTTCACAGATGTCAACGGACACCAAAGTGACCTATTTTAGTAAGGAAGAACAGCCAGATGATGGGAAAATAAAGACCGAGATCACAGTGCAATCCCAAGTGCAAGAGGACATAGATATTTCTGATGAAGGTGACTTGGGACGTCTGTCAAACCAGGATGTCAGAAAAGTGATTCGAGAGGGTGTTGAGGGAGCTCCTTCCAAAGAGGAGATAGAGGACATTGTACATCACGGCCTGAAAGGAAGCGAGGGGGGAAAGAACGTGTCTGTTAACGTCGAGATTGTAGAGGAGCCACTGGATTATGCCACCGATGAAAGGAGTGATTTTTCAACACCCTTTGAAGTGGAAGAAGTGGAGGATTCGTTCCCTGAGAGGGAGAGGCGTTACGGTGAAGAGGAACAGAACGTCACCTTCGCTTATGAAGATGTGAAAAAGAAGAAACCACGCCACGAGAGTTTCACTCGTGTGGAGGAAGTAACCGAGGATGATGACTCACCGATTGAACAGAAATATTTTGTGTCTGTTCCTGATGATCATCCTATTATTAGTGAAAAAGATGATGACTCAGTATATGGGCAAATTCATATTGAAGAAGAATCAACGATTAAATATTCCTGGCAGGATGAATTTTTGCAAGGCACGCAAAGTAAGAGAGAGGAAGGTGTGAGCTCTCCAGAGGAAACCTATAAAGTGGTAGGGGAGGAAGCAAGTGCCCATATTTTAAAAGAGCATCCCGAAGGTGAAACATCCCATGTTGAATCTGTTGTTATTGAAAAAGAAATCAAAATTCCCCCTGAATTTCAGACTTCCATAAAAGGGCTCTTGTCCAAGGAAACGAAGGACCCTAAACATCAGCTGAAGGAAGCTCTGGAGCAGTTGGAGGGCAGTCTCCCAGACAGTGTGAAAGAGGAGCTGTTTGCATTAACAAAAGAGAACAAAGTTGATGCCAGTAACTTAGAATTTGATATCAAAAAAGTTGATCAAAAGGAGGAGGGTGGCTTGGTGACAATTGTTGCTGAAGTCAATCTGTCCCAGACCCTCAATACTGATGAATTTGACGAATCTCAGCTGGGTGAAGTAATTAAAAGCGAGAAGGAGAAGGCAACAATACAGTCCCTGAAAAAAGAGAGCTCGGAGAGAGTTATTGATGGTAGAAGCAACATAGAAGTAGATGCTTCTTCTCCCACTCCTTTGGCTGATCAAGAAATCTACAATTTCTCCACGACGAGGCGGAGTGGTGGCACAGGGTATCACACCACGGAAAGAGTCGTTTATGACGGTTCGGTTCTGGAAACAGCGGATTATGGAGAAGTCTCTCACTCACCACAATCAGCTGAGGAGAGCACATCCACCAGGCGAGTCCGGGTTGGCCCAGCAGAGGTTCAGAGGTTTGAGCAGGTCGTATACGAAGGGCCTGGTTCGGAGACGCTGGAGGTCAGCGCTGAGGAAGGTCTCGTTCAGACAGACGGCTCGTCAGGATTCAGCCAGTCTGTGAAGCATTTTAAACTGGGCCCAAAGGAAATCCAAACCGCAGAGCAAGTGGTTTATTCAGGCCCTTTTACTACAACCATAGAAGAGATTGACTCTGGAAACCTTTCCCAGAACTTCTCAACGGACTTCAGCAGGTCCACGAGACGTGTCACAGTAGGATCGAGGCAAATAACTGAAGAAGTCTCTTTTGAAGGGTCTCTTTCGGACTCTCTGGCACTCAACAGCTCAGAGGACCTTTCTCAGGCAGAAGGGTCTGGGGGTGTCAGCAGTACAATAAGGCACTTCAGGTTAGGCCCAAGAGAGGTTCGTACTGAGCAAGTTATCTTTGAAGGGCCCATCTCTGGGAAGGTGGAGGTCAGCGGCGCCAGGGACTTCTCCCAGACAGAGAGTTCAGTCAGGCACGTTCAGCTGGGTCCCCAAGAGTTTATGACAGCTGAGAAGATCATCTACCATGGGCCTGGCTCTGAGCACACCGAAATCAGTGAACTGGAAGACCACAGTCTTTCGGGAGGCTCGAGGTCTTTCAGGCACGTTAAAATAAGCCCTGGAGAAACTCACGCCGAGCAAATAGTCTTTACAAGACCCATTTCTGGAATGCTGGAGGATCTTTCGCAGACAGAAGGGTCATCTGAGAGCAACAAGTCTGTAAAGCATATTAAAGTAGGATCCACGGAAACATCTTACACTTTCCAAATGGATGTTTCCAATATGGGTGGAATATCTACAGTGAGAAGCGGAGAACAAGCAGTGCTGATATCCAGCCAGCAAGACCCTGCTGCCAGTCAGTCACAGGTCATAGTTCAGAGTGACCAGACTTCAGCAAATGAAAACACAAGAAGTGGCTACGTTCTCTCCAGCTTTTCCCAAGATCACGGTGGAAAGGTGGTGGAACAGTCCTTTTTTGACAAAACTGTGCAGTTGCAAAGAACGGTCGACCAAAGGTCAGACATTGCTGAAGAAAAGAAAGTCGCTCTTCTCTACCTGGACCATGAGGAGGAGGAAGATGACGATAATGATGGACAGTGGTTCTGAAAGGACTCTTTAATGAGGCCTACTTAGCAATTTGTTTATACATATTTTTTATTATCCTTTTTTTTTAAAGAGAAAAAAAGGGATGGGGAAACAGTCGAGCTATTAGATTATTAATAGTGGACTGAGAAGTATTGAATCGAAGCCTCTATTCAGCACACTATGGGAAATTTTATTTTTGGGAGAGATCGTGCTATTAATATTTTATTTTTTTCCTCAGAGATCTGTGTCTAATATTTTCAGATTTTTCCACCCATAGAAAGAGGAATTTGCTCCTGGGGAATTGAAAGGATTCTATTTTTTTGTTTGTTTTATAGCACATCAGTTATTAAGTGTGTGCTCGAATAGGACTTTTCAAATTATTTTTATTCTTAATACTGTATTGTACTTGGTTACTAAAATATTATTATGCAATTCTATTTAAAGCTCGAGCTACTAACCACAAATTTAACGGAATGTGAGACTAATAAGAGTGGTAGTAGCTGATTTTTCAGTGCCATTTCTGTGTGCTTATATGCAATACCTAATGAATACATTTTAAGAGACAGTTATTACAGCTATAAAATTAAATCATGTCCTGTAGGATCAAACCAAGCATAGCAAGAATTGACAGAAGTGATGATATTATTTGTAGAGCTGGAATGCAGTGCAGAAAGGAAAGAGGTAACTCTGAAGCAAGAGTTTCTCTCATTATTTCCTCGTGAGAAATAGTGAATTTGATGGTTAGACAGGAGTACATTTAATATCTCTAAAAAGAAAACAAATCTAAAAAATAGACTGGATAGAATTCCCACTGAGGTAGGGAGAACTCCTTGCAGACTCAGTGGCTGTGTGCATTAGTAACCTCAACTTATTTTGCAGTAAATGGGGTACCTTGACCCGAGGTATTGCTCGGGGTAAGTGTGAAGTGTCACACCTGATGACACAGTGCCTAATTTCTGGACACGGTGAAATCACCTGATCTGTGTCCTGTTAGAAGGAAACTTGTACAAAAGGCATTGATGACACTTATGATCATTGTGTGTCAGCTCATTCCCAGATGATCCTTTCTTTGTTTACAAACGAGATGCCCTTTTCAATCCCTTGCCCTGCAAACCCAACCCGAGATTTGAGTTTATTTTTTTCTTCTTTTCTTTTCTGAATGTAACGTGTGCCTCAGGCCAAAGTTGCCTTCTACTTAAATCATTTGAAAATAAGCTAATTTCACTCGGATTGCACACTGGGTGAATGAAGGACATCATTTAACTTTGTAATTCAGTGACTTCAAAGCTGAGCTCAGAGGCCAGCGCTGACCTGGGCAGTGCTGGCAGGAGCAAAAATAGCAGCCGAAATATTTTTGTCACTGGGGTAAGAAATGCCATACTGGACACATGTGAGGAGTAACATGCACAAATGAGAAGCTGCTATTTCTGCGCACACACACACACAAACACACATTTCACTCCCTGTCCCCCACCTTCCCTGCAGAGCAGACCCTCACCTGGATCCGGGTGGCTTTGCTGTGCCAGCCCGGTGGGGTGTTCACTCCCAAGATTTTTTTTCCCCCTGTGGTTATGTAAGCCTAGTTTTGTGTGTGCTGATCCATATTAGAATCCAGTTAAACTATCTTAGTCTGGCATGACTGGTCACTTTTCGGATGCCTTACTATTAACAGAGCTAGATTTTCCAAATCTGACTGCTGCTTTCTGCGTGAACGTCAATGCCGAGCCGAGGAGCAGCTCGTGCTGACTGACATATCCCGCTGTCTCAGAGATGGGGCAGCTGAATCCCTGTGTGCCTTAGGAACTAAGTTTGAAACTGTGCAAGTGTATTAATGTTCCAAAGATTAACTCATGAGGTTTGTCTGTGCTGCAAAACCTTCTGAACGTTTTCCTCGTCCTGTATGAAATCATTTGTTGAAATTGGAAGTGCCGCCAACGGCTGGAAAATGAACAGGAAGCTGAATTGTGTAGAAGCACTAAAGTCATGTAGCTAAGCTTATTTATACTGTTCACTGTGTGACAGGTAATATTTTTTTCAAAATTGTTCATATGTGCTCAGAGAAGATCTCGTGCTTCCATTTATTATAAATAGGATGTTACTGATTGTAATACTTCTAGTCTCATCCTATACTTCTGTTTCCTTAGTTGACCCCATATGATTTTAAAGATGGCAACATCTGTGTGTTTAATAATCATGTCTAAGCCAGAATTTTCCAGCTAGATGCCTGACTGAAAGCAAGCAGGTTCTGTACTTCAAGTATTAAGTAACTGCATAAAGGAAGAAGTCAGGTCTACAGTAATCAATAGAGGTAAAAATAATCAGTGTTAGTTTGCTTGGAATTTTATTCTTGGCTGCAGTGGTAAATTCTCCGTAGAGAATTTACCATTCTCTGTAAAACAGATATAAAAATATCTGCAGAAAATAAATTTAGAAACCAACAGAAAGCTACTTATGCCAAACCCATTTATTGGTACGTTATGGAATATTTGACAGATGTGGTCCTTAGGAACAACAATACCAAAACTCTGTGCTGTTTATCTTCACCTGCTCAGAGGACTGTAATGTCACGAATAAAGCACTGAGGAGCAAGTGAATCATAAAATGTAGGTGGCCTTAGCATTGAGGGATAAAAAGAATTAGTTTAAAAATCAGTATTGTTTCCACTGAGGCAACAACAGCTCTAGAAATTCCTTTGCACATCACTGTCAGATGCAGTAGGTTATAACAAGATATATTTCTATTTTGATTGTCTGGAGGGAAAAATTCATTCAGTGTACTTTAGTTCTATTTAAGATCAGCATTTTAATCAGTTGTTGGGAAGCTAGTTTATTGTAGAGAACTGGAGATGTGCATTAGCATGACATTAAATATGCACAGTTCCTTTGCATGGACCCTTTCAGGGTGGGAGAACAAAGTTGTCTCACTTACAAAGGGCTGAAGTTTTAAAAATGTTTTCCAATAAGCAGCCTGTTTTCCACTTAGCTCTCATTAACCTGAGACCTCTCGGCGTGGTGACTTTTGGGTAATTCTGCCTCCAGGCAACAAAAGGTATTTCAGTGAACAGTCACATCCTGCAGGCCCGGTGGTTGCATGTGCAGAGCAGGGGCTGTAGGTGCACACATTACCACTAAGAGCAAATGTAACCTACGACCTGGAGTACTGACCCACCCTGCACGATCACTTTTGCGTGGGAATTCTGCCCTGGGGCTGAAGGGATGGGTGCTACCCCCTCAGTCAGCATGCACTTCTGAAGCTTACTCATATCACTTACGCTTTTCATTAAACATAAATAAGAACTTCGCTGCGTTTGGATTAAACAAAATGCTTTTAAAATATAATTAGTAATCGGAGGGGGGGTGTTAAAAACTATATGCTGGTATAGATCAGAAGTGGAGCACTGCCTTCCAAAGTGCATAAACCACTGGTCTAGAGAGCAAATAGAGCATGAAGAAGGATGTGTGAGATACCAAGAGCTGTGTACTGGCTGGTGTTTGTGAGTAGCAGGTGTTTCAGAAGACGGTCAGAATGTTGAACTTGGGGTTGTTGTTGTCAGCCGTGTGAAACTTTGTAGGCAAATTGTGTTTTGGTCATTTGCAATGAAACTGCGTTTATTTTATTTTTTTCTTTGTGGTGGTACAAGCTTTGTGATTTTACACTTTTTCACTCGAGTATTAAACAATCGAAATCAATGCAGATGTTTGGCTTTCTTCCTGTCTGATGTTTTCAAGGCTGCAATCTCAAAAGAAAAAGGACTTAATGTCTATAAATACCTTGCTCAAAGGCCTCTTGGACTGATGAGTTCACTTTGGTTCGAAGAATGATTTTTTTTATTCCAGCAAAGACATACCCTTTTCATGTTGGTAATAGAAATTACGGCAAAACATGGCATATTCTTTACTGCAACCACACCCAGCAGGGGTGGCCAGGCAGTGGTTCTTGAGTGCAACAAAAGGCAGTGGGAGAGGCAGAGTAGAAAGCAGCAGAGGGTGGAATTCCTGGAATTGTCAGCATCATAGCTGTCCGTGGATCCTGGGATTTGACCAAGGTAAGACTCGACTTCTACTCTTTTCTAGCAAAGACAACCATTTTATGCCCTCTTAAGATTGTTAATGGAAAAGGATATTTATGTGTATATATATATATTTAAATGGTACCTCTCTAGTACTGACAAGTTTATTCTTCTCTTTAACTCCACGCTGTATTTATAAACAAGAAAATATCATGCCTTTAACCCAATTTTCTCTTAATTAAAGAAATGGGTCAGAATGAGTCAAAAGAGTGAGACTTTCTGAAGATATCCTCCATTTTTAACACAGTGAGGATAAAAAACCCCACAGTTCTCCATTTCTTGCAAAACAGGGCAAAAAAGTATCTGCAGCTACTGAGTGAATCAGAGCATATTCTGATGGTGTTTAAATGATCAGCAAAATAGTTTCCACTGAAAGTGGCCTCTATCAGAAAACTATGTTTTCAGACTTCACCCACTAAGCAAGGGAGTGTTTCTGTTACAACTCTCGGTGCTGAAGATCTGGTTTCTCTGAAACTTGAAGCGTTTCCCTGAGCAGTGAGGAATGGACTCACAGCGGGTGGGTTGGTGTTCAATACACCGAGATTTCTCTCCAGTTTCCTGGTTTTCACACACTTGCCAGTTGTGATAACTTTTTTAAGGTGCAGTGAAAATGCAGGGGTTTCTCAGTGTTACATTCTAGAAAGGAGTGGTTAAAGTTAAATGGGAATAAAAGGGGTTTACTCGTTCTCCAAATTTAAATAGTTCCCGAGTTGAAACTCTTTTCCCGATGTGTCTCTGCAACCAAATTTCAGCAAAATAACAAGCAGCCTGCCTAACAAATAGAAGGTTTTCTCCAGCAAGGAAAAACTCTGGTTTTTGAAAATGTTAACCTCTGGCTGTTGGGTTATCACAAACCACTAGTACTGGCTTTGATTTTTCATTTCCAAATCTCAGTGTGAAGTAGGCGTGGCAGGAACTTACAGCTGCAATCAAGCCTGCTTGTCAAACTACAGATTAATTTCCCAGGTGAGAAAGTTAAGCGATGCTGAACCCTAACAGTAGGTGGAATTTGCTTTGTGTTTTATAAACGTGCAAGGAAAAGCAAGCCACTTCAGCCAAAATGTCTCTGACAAGCTGAAATTTCTACTTTCCTTTATCGTGATGTGATTTGGGTGAGCAGTCAGAAAGAGGCTCGTGGTGGGTCGATGTTCCAGCGTGTTGCTCTGTCTGATTTGGTGTATGTTTTGCCAGCTTTTTTGGGGTGCTGAGAAACGGGTGTTCCAGGTTATTGTTTATTATCAGGCCAATGTTGTTTGCCATTTTAGTTTTGTGTTGCAGAGAGCAGGTGCCTGCAAGACACTCAGCTATTTCACACAACCTTATGAAAAGGCAAATTCTCCCGTTACTTGGAAACTGCTGCTTTTGACTGGTTGATTTTTTTTTTTTCCCTCTTAATTTTGGCTTAATCAATGCCATTGTGTCATCCTGTGAAAGCACCAAGGTGCTGTGTGACCATCTCTGTCACTATTTGCTGTGGTCACTTCAGCAGAGGAGTTAACCAGGAAAATTACTGGTTTTCTTCCTCTGGCTTGGGAACGACGTTGAGGGTGAACATATCCTCTTACTTTTCATTTGCTGCTTTGGTTAGTCAAGGGGGGGTGATGGTGGCTCGTAATCAAATCTCCTGTTAAATCAGTGACACATCTGACATTTAGTGGAGGAAAAAGCCTGGGGAGTGAGCTTGCAGTGGGAGCTGCTGCCCTGGGAACTTCCCAACAGTTTGACTCATCCGTCTTTTCCATCAGGCATTCGTGTGACTCTTGTGCCGAAATATCTCTGAGGAGTGCAGGGGAATATGGATTCTAACAAGATGCAAAGAGATTCTCAGCCAAGAAGTGATCTAATTAAAACCTCACTCTGAATATGTCAGTGGTTTCTTGAATTGGCATCGGTCCTTTTTTTTGTTGTGGGTGCCAAGTGAGATTTGGCAGTGAAGGCAGTCCAGTGTATCATCCTGGGATACACGTTTCTTAGACTCTTACTGGAGCAAACTGATAGAGAAAACTCAAATACATCTATTTTCCACTAGTATATATATACAGATGTAATGAAAAATACTCTGAGTGATACAGCTGGCCCTGGGACAGGCTAATTAAGGATACAGCTAATTTCAGTAAACCTCTCCTGAAATCTTTGCCTCTGGAGCTGTGCCTTGTGGCAGGAGTGTGAGCAAAGTAACTTTTGATTTGCTACCACGTTACTGGGAAGTGAAGTGCATTTATTGTAGATGCTTTGACTGTAAAGGGGTGAACACTTACATAAATACTGGTTGTTCCTTAGCTCTGATCCACAGTGCAGAGCAGGTTCTGTTCAGCAAAGGGGGGGTTGGTGAGAACTTGGCCAAAGGCTTCTGTATTTTGTTCCAGGCAAAGGAAATTGCTTTTACAGCAGAGTCCTAGAAATTTGCAGTAGGATTTTTAAAAAGAAATTATTCTAAAATCCTCAAATTACCAGCCAAAGCCAGGAAGAATCTTGCATTTTTCATCTTCATGTAAATCTAAGGCTCCTGCAGTGGTTTGGGGAGGGAGAGAGAGAGGAAGCAGGAAGGGGAAAAGGAGGGTATGGAAACTGGTACTGTAAAAATTGCTACAGAACACCAGAGAATACAGAAATATCCCCTTGCCTCGAATCCTCCTCTAATAACAGTCAGAATCCCAGATGAGGGAAGAGAACTGAAAAGCTGGAGCTTTTTCAATTCAGTATTTTAAGCTACTCCTCTAGTTCAGCAGTTGCCACACAATAATAAAATAGAATAATCTCCAATGGCAGACTGTACTCAACCAAAATTCAGGTATTTGTAAGGTATTGCCCTGACGTGGATCTTTGCTAAAAACTGCATTTCTTTGAAGAGGGGAAGAGTGAAAGTTTGGAATTCCTGTAACTTCAGAGCTACCAGCATTAGAAAGATGCTTCTCTGCTGGGTAAGTTGTGTCTTTGCATAATTTATTTATCCCATAAGAGCCCATCTCATTGCATAGTAAATAATTTGGTAGGTTGAATAGCTGGTCATCTTTCCTTGTGTGAGAGAGTATTTATAGTGGATATTTTTTCTTTATTATGGGTATAAAATATTTTTTTCCTGAAGCCTTAATAGAAATCATTCTAACTTTAGACAGATTATTGGACAACTTGTATCCTGGGAGGGGGAAAAGAAAAACTTGGGGAGGAGGGGGAAAGAAGACTTGGCCCCATTTTTGTACCACTCTCCAAATGAAGCTCCGTGGAACCACCCCAGTGTTTCAGAGCAGATTCTTTGAGCTTCCAGTTTGCTTTTTATCCTGAAGAGCCGCTTGGCTCGAGCTCTGAACCTACATCTGCAAAAGCTTCTACTGAAGTGGTTTTCAAACAGCTGTGCTGGAAGCTCCCCCAGCAGCTGCTGTGATGATGCAGAGTGGGCTGTTAACACAGGCCACAAAACCAGCCCGAGCTGAGACCCCTGGCCTGGCTGTTTGGGGCCTGGACTGAGCAGTTCTGGGGTGTGGATTCGGCTCTGCGAGTTTCCGTCTTTGTGTTCACGTTGCTGCTCAGCATCAGATGAGTTGTCTGATGAGCCTTTCCCAGGTAGGCCAGTGACAGCTCGTGGGCGTGGGGGGACAGCAGAATGTTCCTGCAGAAGGAAAAGATCAGCTGCTGAGAAATGGAGTGGGGGAAAAAAATACTACACTCTTCTTTATTCTTTTCAAAAATTGAGCCCTGCCATCTCTTAGACTGCTCTAGATGCTTTCGTTTTAAAGACTGCACTTGCATAAAATCCAACAAGCTCCTTTCATTTTTTTTTCCCCTAGAAAATATTTGTAACAAGTGATTCTCTACTTTGCATGCTGAATTTACCCGGTAGGGGAGAGCTAGCAGGCTAATTGCTTGCTTTTAAAGAGAGAAAATAAGCAAGATATGAAACATTATACTAATTCTTTCAAGGGAAATGTACCACCACCCAATTTTTCTTTAATAACTAACTATCCACCTTAATTTTCCATCATGCTTCAATTAAGATTAATTAACATAGCAATGGGTTAAACTGGTGTTATAAAATCAGAAGTGAAGATCTGCTGTTTATTCTTTGTGACCTAAATATGGCTTTGCTTACTTGTAGCTGGAAACAGCCGAACCTCCTCTGAAGCAGGGGCTTCACTCTAAATGTGCATTAACAGCAGGGAAAAAGAAAAGGCAGTAAAACTTGGGCTAGCATTCCTGAGTGGACACAGTTCTCTGACAGGACAAAAACATAGGGTTCTGTGATAAATGTATTAGTTTCTCTTTTTTGGGAAACTAGACAGGGCATGCTAATTTTTAAAATCAGCCCACTGAGTTGCTGAATTAAAGTAAAATCGTTACATGCAAAGCAGTCGATATACTGATGATTTACTGATCCCTCTTATCCTGACACAAACACCTTTCAGCCTGGGACAGAAGACAAAACATGGGTTTTAGCAATTATTTTAATAGGGTATGATTGGCAAAGAATGGCTGATCCTGGGGCCCTGGTCTCATGGCATTAAAGTAAACTGTAAGTGGGACTTTAACTTCATGCAGGAGATGATCAAAGCCATCACCAGGTAACCCAGTGACTCCCTTTTAGGACTCGAATAAGGTTGAAAAGATTATTTTTGGAAAGCAAGCAGAGACATCTCCTCTCCTTTTGTCTTGAAACAGAGCAAATATTATGTGATATCATAAATAAAACACTTCCTGCCGGCAAGAGCGGGGGAGGAACCTCCCATTATCCCCTTATCAGTGCCTGTGATCCAGCAGCCAAATTCCCAGGAGCGTAGGAGGCCTCTGGCACATGGGCCCTGTCACTGGAGGAGATTATTGCCTCCAGTCCTCTGCCAGAAACTATCACTGTGTCAAGGACAACAGGAGGGGAGATGTACAACTCCTCCTGCCTGTACAGTTCTCAGACACGAGGGTCAGGGGAGGCTGAGTAGGGTTGAATTCCCTTCGAGCCACGGAGCTGGGAGTTCTGGATCTGCCCTGGCAGCACCTGGTGCCTCAGCCCTGGGCACTGATGCTCTGAGCGGTGCCTGCTTGTTGCCCCAGTGCCATAACCCCCAGCAGTGTCCCTGGGGGACAGGAGTACCTGCCTCCTCCCACAGGGCTCTTTCCCAAGTGCTGACAGAGCAGCTTAATATCAGATCCAGAGCTGAGAAGTGGAGCTTTTTCCATGAGTTATGGCCTGCAGATGCCAGGCTCGGGTCCTCCAGCAGAGTCAGCAGCAGCTACAAATATGGGATTTATCTGCACTGCTTGCTCTTGCACTTCCCTGGTCCTGTGGATGACTCGGATGAGCCAAGTTCCTGTTACCGAGATGAAGAGGTTCATTACAGAGCCAGCCAGAACAGGATCTGCCAGGGGATGGAAATGCCTATCTGAAAAGCATCTTTATAACCCTGCCAGCTCTTCAGCTAATGGTTGTACCTGCTTAGGTTTCATGTGTGCTCTATTTGTGTGCCCTTCCAGCCACTCAGTGACTTCCAGGCGCCCCTCTGTCTTGGTTCCCTCTGGGCTGAGATCCCTGCGTGAATTCCTGGCCCTTCTTTCAGCAGCCCAGTTCCCTCCTGTGAGAGAAGTGACCAAAACATTTGAGAACTGGTGGTCAGAGAAGAGAGGGGAAAAAAAAAAATATCAGCTCTTGCTCGAGCTGTTTAGCTGCAGTTTTTCTTATGAAAATAAGTCCTGCTTATCACAGAATCCAAATGTTCCCTGTACGTGGCCTAATCTAAAATGCTTTTGGTTGAGACAGGACATGAGCACCTAAAGCAGCTGTGCAGGACAACAGCAGGTGTTGCCAGCTCGATTTTTTTCATTTTAACACAGAGGAGCCATTAAAAAAAAAGAAAGGGAAAAAAAAAGTTGACTTTCTGGGATTGAAGTAGGATAGGGAATAGTTGTCTGTGTTTCTGCCAACTTGCTTTTGGAAATGGCCTCATCCAAAGGCTGAAGAGAGTGAAGAGCCTGCCATTGTCTTGTGAGTTCCAGTTTGGGGCTCTAATTATTATCCTCACACGTAATCCAAATGTATTGACCAGAGGTTTTGCTTTAAATCCCCTGTGCTCATATTTGCAAAACAAAGAACGTTGAAAAATGCAACTAAAGGTCTCTATCAGTAACAATCAGAGAAGCAAATTGTGGATGAGGAAGCAAATGTCTGGTTGTGAAACTTTCCCACTGTGGAAGGGCTCTCCCAGCAGTTCAGGATGAGGAAAAAGACCAAATGATTACCTAAGTTTCTCTTTTTTTTCTTTCTTTCTGTTCATGGTAAGCTGAGTAGGAACTTGGCATATTCCATGGAAAGG
>JAYRBT010000018.1:3891957-3904564 GCA_036023395.1 Myiotriccus ornatus | reverse complement strand
TACCTAAGTTTCTCTTTTTTTTCTTTCTTTCTGTTCATGGTAAGCTGAGTAGGAACTTGGCATATTCCATGGAAAGGGTATAAAAAAAGAGTTTATGGATAGCTCAGTTCTTGAATTATATAAAAAAACATTGATTAGCAATGAACTAAATATCACATAATATATTTTTAATGATAAAAGAGGCTTTTTTCCCCCAATACATTTTTCAATAAACTTAGTAAAAGAAAGCCTATTTCCAAAAATCTAGTTTCCAGTTTTACTTTGGATTCAATTTGAATTTTAATGGAATTGTAAATTTAAACTTGAATTGCAAATTCAGATGTTGTTTACAACCAGCTTTGCTAGGAATCTGAGTGAAACCTAATGTAGCTCTTCACAGCAGAGAGAAATAGAGCAATTTGCTGTTCTTCAGTATAAATGGTATAAATTGCCTATTGCAAAGGAAAAAAAGAAAGTGCAAAGGTTTAGCTTTTAATAATAAATCTGTAAGTAAACAGTAAGAGGAGCAAGTTAAAAATATTTAAGAATTTCTGAATACCGAATGATTTCATTAGATCAAGGTATTAGATAATGCAGAATTCTTTATTTCTACTGGAACGTTTTTGCCACGCTGCTTGAAAATGAGCTGGGGATGGAAAAGCACAGTTACTGGTTTCTTGCTGTGAAGTGAAAGAATCGCAGAAATTTCCCATATAAATTCTTCAGGGGTTTACTCAACAATTGTCCCATTAAGGAACACGTTTCAGGGTTTTTCCTTTCTGCTGTGTGCTGTCCCTGTGCCCTCAAAACTGTGGATTTGTTTTCTCTGCTACGTTAAATGCTTTATTTACCTTTCAGCACACTTCAGACAAGCTTTTCACTTGCTTCCAGGGAAGTTTAAGGGCAGCAGATGGGTAAGGAGTGATCTTTGAAAGAGGTGTTTGTAAATTCTGTGCTTCATTTGCTGAAACACAACCAAAATTAAATAATCTGTGCAGGTACCTCTGATGGCCTTTTTTTTTTCCCAGCTGAAAATGAAGCTAAGAAACATTTAACTTGGACCTGTTCAAAAGCAAGGAATCAAGTGGTTGCTGAGCATTAAATTCTGTTCTTGGCTCATCAGTTACCTCGTAAGTTATATAAGATTTATGGTCTTGTTTGGAGCATTAGCTCACTTTGTAAGCCCTTGGCATTTGGGCCAGGCTGTAACTGGTACCTCGGGGTGGGGGGGCTATTTTAATCTTCCTGTAATCCCTGCTGGCCACCTGGGGAAGTTAAGGAGCTCTTTCCCTAATTTTGTGGGAGCTGCTGTGCAGGTGGAAGGAAATGTAATTCCTGCAGCTCCTTGTAGTTATTTAAATCCCATCCATGGCAACCCTGCCCCTTGAGGAAGGGCTTGGTTCCTATTTCCATCTATCTGTGCCGTTTATTGGTGCACACAAATGATACATCAGGAGTGCCTTTCTAGCTTGTGGTACTCGGGCACCTGCTATTTTAGGCTGACATTTTCCAGCCAGGCCTGAGGGAGTGAGATGGCTGAATTAGATTCAGTTTGACTGATTTGGACCTTGAACATCTCTGAACTAAGATCCCGGTGACAGACAGTGGGGCTGGGCTAAAACAACATTGTCAGCTCTTCAGTAATGCAAAAAATATACATATTTTTCCCTTTTTTTTTTTCAACAAAATGGCCATGTAAGTGAATTATGAGAGTGCAAATATAGGACTTGAAACCTGGGATAATCTTTTATTAAGTGAATGTGCAAGACATGCTGGAAGTGAAGCTTCCACAGTGTTAAAACCCCTCAGCTGTTTTAATGTGGAGATGATATGAGCACTTCCTGTTAAAACACTATACCGTTGTTGATTTAAATAGATGGGTATTTTACTGAGTGACAAGCAAGTAATTCATTGTTGGCTGGTTCTCTCGTGCAAAAGAATCGGTTTAGATCATCACACCGAAAGTGCCATAAAATTGTAATACCCTAATTTGTATAACAAACGCTCAGGAAAGTACTGGCGTGTTTTGCACAGCCTAAGGGATGAGATACATAAGCAGGAAATACAAATTGTGAAAGTTTTTAGAGCAAACAGAACTGATTCCAGCATGACTGTGACCGTGGCCCAGATCTGCTGTGGAAATCCAGCACAGTTTGCCTGGTACTGAACTGGGGCATCGTCAACCTGGGCAAGAAGAGCAGAGTTAAAGAGCTGTGTCCCTGCCTGGTGCCTGCTGTGCTGTGCACACTCTGTGTTCAGCTGCTCTTTAAAGAACACAGTCTGGAAGTGGCTCAAGCGTAGAGAAGCGAAGAGGGAAACAATTCCTAACAAGGCTGCCTGTGTGCAGCTCTGTTCTGCTATCACCCTTGGAAGGTTTACACTGGAGTGCTCTTCGCCTCACAAGCTACTTCAGACTAATATCATTTATGGGAAGAGCTGTAAACAAGAGGGAAATGTCTTGAATGCTTTTCAGTGCTGGGGAGGAGTGTTATTATAGAAGTCTGACACCAGCTGCCATTGGCCACCCTGGTAAGGCCACTTTGCCTCAGGTCATCATCATTTTGCCACCCAGCACAGCAGAAAACAACTCCAAGGCTGTAATCCATGGACTTCCCCTCTCCAAATTTATAGTGCATCCAGAAGTGTTGAAATGAAAAAAATACACCAACATTTGCCTGATAGAGGTGTTTCTGCAGTCATCTAAAGCAGTATGAGCAGTTACCCAACACAGTCTGTAAAACCTGGAACTTATATTCCAGTAAGGGAGAAAATGTGCTTGTATTCTGTAAGCTTTGGGAAGGTGATTGTGGGCTGTGTGTCTCTGGAGTATTGACAAGTCATAGTGATAACACAAGAATTAGTAAATGAGCTCAGAATGGACATTTATGCCCTTCTTTTGAAGTGAGCTGAGATTTAGGATGGGTGAGGTTGCCCATATATTCTACCCCAGTGTGCTCTACCAATCTGCTTTGAGAGCAATTCAGTTATAGTTTCTGAACCCTTGATGTTTTGAGAGCTGGTTTACCTGTGTGGTCCCCTCTCATCAGCAACAGCATGAAAGTCAGGACATTCCTTTACATTCCTTTGATGTCATCTACAACTGACTGTCTTCTGGAATTGATGATGGAACTCTTTGCAGAAAGTTCTCACCTCTGGGAACGATAGTCCAAAACATTCTTAATGTTTTCATCCTCTTTGTCCAATCAGCCTAGGAACAGAAGGATGATCTGATTGTAAGGACTTTTCTGGCTGCAAGAAGAGAAGTGGCTTTTCTTACCCTTTTAAGGAAGTTCTCCCTGTGGTCTCCAAGACTCGTAAATAGCTGCAGGAAATTAAAGCTACCTAATGAAGGGACAGCCAGAATTACAAAGAAATACCTTGCAGGAAGGTTCTAGGTGTGAAAAGAAGAGGCCAAAGCTGTTGTTGTTCATAGTCAAAGCTCTTTTCACTGCCACAATGCTCAGCCAAAATTGAGAATTTTTTGCTTTAGAGTCATTGCTGTGTTTCTTCTGAATTTCTTGGAGCAAGAAAGCAAAGCTAATAATGTAACTGCTAAGTCAAAATAAGGAGGCAAATACAGAGAAGCACAAGGGAAATCAAATGGTTTATTGGCTACAATACTGATAGGATTCATGTAAACTTATATATGAGAGTAAGTTTGCTTTTCTGATTAGTACATACTTCTATTTCTGGAATTTCACTGGACTTTATATCTAAGCCTCTTGAAGATAACTTATCTCTTGGTTGAGTGATGGGAAAGAAGAAAAGTCCAAGGGACCTGAAAACTGGGGACCATGTCCAAGTGTCATGAGCAAAATGAGAAGTTTGCCTCTGTCTGTCATGTGGGTTGGGAAAGTCAAATACTGCTGGAAAGGGATCTTATTTCCCTTCCATTTATTTCCCTTTTATAAACTTGCCATCCACAAATATTTCATGGCCTTCCTGTCTCTGGTCACTTGAAGCAGGCTTTAAAAAATATTCATTAAATTACTTTGCCAGCAGCACTTTTATAAACCAAAGAAATCCTGAGCGGAAATCGTCGTGTGGAAGTTTTATCCTCTGCCCACATATTGGGTTGAACTGAGCTGCTCCACCTGGGTCCTGGTGCAGGGAGGGAGGTTAAGGGATCTGGGCCTGTCTTCATCTTTGAGTGACAACATTTGTTGTCTGCAGCGAATAGATTAAAATATTTTAACATAATTTCCTCAGTTCTGCAAAATCTGTTCTACCTGCATTCTTCCTTGACACCAGTTCCCGGAAATAAGCAGAGTTTCTTCCTTGCTCCAGCAGGCAAATTTCTCTGCACCAGGGATGGCCAAAGTCACTGAGAGCTGAGCCCTCTCACCAGGGAAATACAACATATCCTGTCATCAGCCTATGCACACTTGACATATGTATTAAAGGCTGACATAAGGGGCCACATCCATCTTCCAGGGAAGTGGGCCTCTCCATTTCCTCATATCAGTTTCCTCTTTCTCCCCTTATTGAAGGGTATATTAAGGCTATTTAGACTGATTTTTTTTAAACATAAAGTAGAGGCCAAACCACGGTGCATTTTTCCACCTGTTTACCCAAAATAGAATAAGGAAAATATTTCAAAATTAAAAAAAAAAAATAAAATCATAGCTGTATGGATTTAACAGGTACAGGATAAACCAGCAACAAAATCCAAGACAAAGCAGGATTCATCTAAGCTATATTCTTCATTTCCTAGCTCTTCCATCCTTCCCTGCATTTTCCTGTACATCATTAAAGATGCCCATGTTAAAACACCTGTCATGGTTTATGCCAGAGTAAAATCTGTGAAGGTCAGGAGTGACATTAGAGATCAGTCACCTCCAAGGACAAGATATACACAGAGAATGCCCATTTTCCTAAAATATAAACCACATTAAACATCTGGTGTAAATTTTCCTTTGGTTTTAGATGTTTTTCAAACATCCAAAGAAAATTCATATGAAATATTGGTGTTTTTTTCCCTGACAGCAGTTTGCCAAGGGATGTCTCCCCACAGACCCACCCAGTCGTGCAGCACTCAGCACTGCCAGGGATGTATTTTCCCAACAGGCAGATTTTGTGCTTTGAATGTGTTTGTCTGGTTGGCTTCTATTTTATGAAAGAAACTCATAATAATTTAAGGATTATGTGAAGTTGTAGCTGGTAGGACTGTCTCTAATTTGTATCTTTGTGTGTCTCTGGATTACCACTGTAAAGGTGCCATCACTCACTGGAGGAGAGCAGTTCTAAGTATATAATTTGTATTTAAGAAGCTTGAAGTCATTGAGTGTGTCTTCACTAGGTCACTAAAAGGGTTTAACAGACCTAATTGCTTCACTGTCCCAGAATTATGGGGTATTAATCTCTGGAAGAGGGCACAAGGCACACAACTCTTTTTCCTATGCCTTTTGTAAAAAGGGAAAACAAGTTACAGTGGGAGGGCCTGGTTATATCTGTAGAAATGACTCTGAGTTCTCCCTTTCTGGTTTTGAATGAGAGCTGAATGAGCTCTTTTTGTCAGAGAGAACATTATCCCACTACAGACACATGGCCTGGAATAGTTCCTTAGGGGACGGTTGGTGCCAGACACAATTCCATGTTGTCCGAAACACTCCTTACATCGAGGAAAATGGGAGCTGGGAACTAATACTGTGCCATGACTTTATAATCCAGAACAGTCTTTGTCAGTGTTGTGTTGGAAATGTGACAAAACCGGGAAGGAGGGAAGGACTTGGAAAAAGGTACCTGCATTGAGCAGGCACTGCTGCAAGGCTGTTACCTGACCACCACCTCAGAGCCTCCCCAAGCCAGGTGTCCTGACTTTTTTACCTGTTTCAGCTCGAATTTTGGCTATTAGACATTAACAAAGTGCTCAAGAATTCACAGGAAGAATTTCTGAGAGGATATGCAGAGCACGGTAAGAAAAGAAAGGTCTTTGACTTTCCTGGTTTGCTCTGGAGAACTGAAAATCCTGCCTTTATCGAGTGTCTCCCCGGCACGTGGGACATCCTGCCAGGTATTTAAGCTGTTCCTTGTGTGCTCAGTAAAATCAAAGGTCAGATCCCAGCTGTGACCAGATGGATGGTTTACAGGAAAAGGAGAAACCCTGCAAGCTCTCTAAAAGCAAATCTCCCACTGGTCCCAGGAACAGAAGATTTCTATATCTGACTGCACTCCAACAGGTTCCACAATATGGTTGCATAAATCAAAGAGCTGTGTGTACACCACGCTGCCCCCCTTCACTATTTATATGCACTTGGAAAGAAAAATAGCTCACCACCTGCCTCATTTCTGTCATAATGTAACAGGTCACAGAGTTCACACCCTTCTGAGATGAATGGTGGAATAAAATTACAAAAGCGGTCACCTTACCCAGCCAAAATATTTGGCACCTCACTTGGAACTTTCCCAGAAGAAATACAAACATTTCATAAATACATAAAATGTTATTTCAGGTATGTGTATTGTCACTAAAAGTTCATTTCAAGCTTAGGTGTGCTAAAAGTATGATATAGCAGATGAGAGCAGGAGGATTTAATATTTTATCAAAGTTTTGAAGTAAATTTATGGCAACAACGGAGCTTTGCTGATGGTGTGAAGTCTCTCTACAAGATATAACTTTCTTTTGACACCAGAAGAGCATGAGATCTCCCTCAGAAAAATAAATGGCTAAGAGAGGAGAAAGAAAATTACATTAGACAACAATAGAAATGGATTAAATAATTGGAGTAAATTTGGTACCTGGAAGAAGGAACAACTTCAGAATCATTAATATTTGATGTTAAAACATTTCAATTGAATGGTTTATTTAGATCCAGCGAGTCCTTAGAAATACTCAGGACGCTTTTGACAATTACTGTGAACTCAGCAAATCTGTCAATTGAACTGAGGGGAAATGAAGATGAAAAGAAAGCAAACCCAGGGCCTGGCAGAAAGATGGAGAAATAACCACCACACAGCTTCAGTGGCAGCAGAGGGTGGTAGTAAAAAATAATATTATTGAGGTCATATAAAAAGAGACCAAAGAACATTTCATGCTGTTTGCTGCCTGAAGTTAATCAGCATCCATGTGCTGTCTAAATTTGCATTTTAAGTTTTACTGATTTACTGGTTTGAAGTGAAGCGAAACTGGAGATAATTCTAAGTGGCTTTAATTGAAGAATATCAGACAAGTCTAAGGAGTTTCATAAAGTGAATTCCAAACAATAACAACATTTTATTCATTAATGCATTTGTGACATACAGCAATGTTGATAAATTGAAAAATAATACTTGGTTAATTGAAATTAATATGAAAGTCTTGATTAACTTGTCAACAAGAGGTAACACAAAGTATCTCCACATCAGCCACGTGGGCCTTTATCAGTCTTTAAAGGACCAACAGCTGAAAAGCCATGGAGAGCTGGCTGGTTTGGCACCTTTGCCACGATCCCATATTGAGCTTTTCCAATGGAGCAGAGGCAGAAATGTTGATTCTGCCCATTGTTATATTTGCTTAACACATTAACAGAGGAATTTGGATTCTGGGGCAGTCAGTGAGGCATTGTTCTTTTCCCAGTTGAGATTAATTAGATCAGTGGGAATTCAGAATGAGCAGAAACTGCACGATCAGGGACAAAATCCACTGCTTGCTTGTTCTGTGTTAGGGTTGTTCCATTCAAAATGCAGCTCGTCCAAACGACTGGTACTTTCCATTACTTCCTAGGAGATCTATTACACAACATAATCAATGTGATCACCAGGAAATTTCCCTCAAAAAAACCCCAGCAATAAACTGTTTTAAAAGCTTCTATTTTGAGCAATGCTGATCTGAACCCTACCAGGCAGTACAAAGAACTTCCTCTGAAATTAGCTTTTTCATCAGCATTACTGTGCCACTGAAAAGGGAGTCAGTTCAAGTTTAACAAATACAATAGCAAATAAACTGAAAATAAAAAGTCCTAAGCCAAAGGTGGGCGATGCCTAAACGTTAAATACTGGCATGCTGGCACTTGGCAGGCAGGAGCTCCATCTGCCTTCCAGCTTTTGGTACTGCTGCAGGAGCCAGAATTAAAAGTAAATTGTTCGTGGAATCAAAGTTAGCAGTGCTGGGATGAGTCACTGTAACTTTATTCCACTCAAATAAGGCAGCTTTGTCTTTGTACTAAACCAAAATTACTAACTGGAAGTTATGAACGACTTCCTGAGAAAAGCCAGGCCTTTCTGGAGAATGGATTCTTTCTCCATGAGTAAAAAACGAACATTTTAGAGGGTTTATTTCTTTCTGGTGTGAGAGGCAAATCAATCTTTTGCAAAGGCAAAAAACCCTCCTGTGCAAAGAATAGATGCAAAATTCTTGAAATCAATACCAATTGATCATTGTGTATATGAAAGCTGTATTGACTGGAAAAAGCTTATATAAGTGTAAAGTGAAAACAAAGGTAAGTGGAATTAAGATTTGAAATTCTCCAAGAAAGAATGCAAACTGAAAATACTCTGTGTGCTTCTCCAAACCTCTGCTGATGACATGGGGCCCTCAGCTCTTGCTAGAAGAAAAATGGAAGTCATTAGTCCTTATGGATGAGGGAGAAAGCCACCCTCAGTGTCGGTAAGAGCAGAAAAATGACATTGCATATTCAACGGCACAAGAGCTTTCACAACTCCAGGCAACGATGGTTTTCTAGGGATGAGCAGAAGACAACAGGGAACACAAACCTTCGAGCCCCCAGGCTGGAGCCCTGCCATGGAAAGGACGGCTCTGTCATTGTCCTGGACAGCTGCAAATCTCCCAGGAAGGTGTTCAGCAGATTCCTCTCCTGTCCGAGCGTGGAAAAGAGATTCCCTGGCAGATGCACCAGACAGTCCACTGGGTTACTGTTGCTTTACACACTTGTGCGTGTCATGTGCTAACACTGATGTACACCTGTCTGTCTGCAGAACCTAAACAGAGCTGAAGCTGCATCTGCTGATCACTGATCACATTGATCTGTGATTCTCTGTGCCTAGAAGATTCCTCCAACCCACAGGACCTCTCTGTGCCGGGTGTAACTGCATGAGCTTAGTGTTTACTGATGGATTTTTGCCTCACTGTCATTCTCAGAATACAGTGAAGCCCAACAAAGCCTATCTCATACTGCTAATTAACACACACAAGAGCAAAGAATAAAAATATTTACTAATTACTCGACCCTTTTCTTGTCATGTATCAGTCACACTAAAGCTTCCTGCTGCTAAAAACTGACCTTTAATTGCTCACTGGATATTTTGATCATATTCTAAACTTGCAAAGTCTAATTTAATGCACATGATTCAATATAAGTGGTATCCACGGCACTGGGTGGAAAAGACTCAGCCAGGTTTATTAGGGAAGCTGAACCCAAGTGTTCAGAACTCAAACTCTAAAGCTCAGTAAGATACTTTCTTTGCATCTCCTCGGTCTGTGACACTGAGAGCAGGAATCCTGTCACAAAAACCTCAGTAATTTCTCCATGTTTCACTTGGCAAAACAAGAGGAAATGTTTGCATAAAGCTTAACCAAACAAAGGTATTTCCAGCTGCATCTTCCCAAAGTTGTTAAGCCGCAGGGAGCTGCCTTGTGTAATAAATCTGATAACACATCTCTTTTTATTCACACTACATTCATCTGGCTTGTGTGATTTCGGCACAAACAAGGGATCACCAGTGAAGCTGAGCACACTTGATCCAGTTACTGGATTTGCTCCAGTAAACCACCAGATGATGGTGGGTCTTGAAGTCACTGACAAACGCAAACGACTCGCGTGGATCTTCAAAGTGGCATTTCAAAGCAAGTTTTTTTAGTTTCTATATGTGGGCACAGATAAGATCAGTCATCCTTCTGAGCAAGATGGAAATTTCAAGCCCCTTTGTTCCTTGCTCTCAGAAGCACAAAACTAAGACTTAAATTAAGGTAAAGAAACAGTAAAAATCTACCTAGCAAAGAGATCCCACTAGTCTGACTGGCTGGATGGGAATGCCTTGGCAACCGTGAGGCAAACACTCCGATTCCAATGTGCCCTGCTCTGCTCATCATTTTTAGCCTTGTGACTCCACAGGCAGGACCGTCCACCTGTGCTGGGCAGGATCAGAGCTCGGGAGATCATCTTTCAGCTCAGAGAGAGCAGAGCTTTGCAGAGATCATCATGGCACTGGTCAAGGGGAAAAACAGAATGAATGAGTGTGAAGAGACAATAAAGAGAGAATCCTGAGGGATTGCTTCAGGGGGAAAAACACAAGATGGCTTGAGGTGGGTTGGTGTGAGCAGAAAAGAACAAGCAGACAAAGGATTGCTCTCAAAAATACCAGAGTGCAGTAATCTTATCTCCTACCTGTTACTGTCTCAAAAAATCTCCAACCAAAAAGCCCCAAACCATTACAACATAAGTGTCAATAAGCACATTAAGTGTCCTGGCTCTGTTAGGAGCAGATCTCCCAAGAAAAAAGCTTCATCTTCCCTGTTAGTATTTCAGTAGAAGACAGAAACACAGCTTCTGTCCTGATCAATGATTCAATATCCCAGAGAAGTACATTTGGTTTGACACATCACTGAATTCTCTCCGAGGAATGTGTTGCTAACCGTGCTCATCTTCAGCTTCTGCTTTGGTCTGAAATACGCTTAACTTTTCATTTCTCAGCTATTTATAACCTGAGACTGCAGTGACATTAAGAAGTGTGATGTAATTGCTGTTTTTAAAAGCGTGGTGGTACACAAGCAGGCCACTTCCTGGCATGCAACATCCAGCTGGGAAAACCAGACAAGTACTGTCAACCACAGTAAGAAGTAATGTGTGCAGTATGATATGATAAATATGGAGGATGTTGAATTTTGAACGGTAAATTATTTCAAGTTATTTCAACAAAATCCAGTCTATTTTTCTGAAAAAAACCCAACTCCAACAGGACTGCAACTGGCAAGTAAGATGGAGCAAATATACTTGTCACAATCAATTATTGCCTTTCAAGTGCAGGAAAATGACAAATGAGCCATTAAGGATTTGCTATTCCTGATTTAGAACTGAAAAAAAAGAGAAATAAGTCTCCAAGAAAAAAACATCTTAAGCTTTTTTGCCTGTTGCTTTATTTAAAGTTCTGTGAATATATAGAAGAAATGCCTTATGCAAGGTGTTCATCTTCTTGGTTCCCCTGCAGACCTGTTATACGAATCTTGTTAGGACAAGTGTATGTGAATTAGTCTGTGGAAACTAGAAAGAGGATTTCTGCACCTGGGATTCCTTTTTTTAGGCAGCTGTAGGGGCTAATCTTCAGCAAAGAACAACTTTTAAATCCCCAGAGATGTTAAATATCCAGAGCATGAGGGAATTTGCTGTCACCGAAGTACTGACACAACACAAGCCTTTCCCTGGGATGGGATTTACGTGTTGGGTCATTTTAGAGTGCGTGAACACACATAAAATCGAAATGTTTCCACAGGGCAATTAAAATGGTCGTGACGGGGAGGTTTTTGGAGCAGGCAGGATTCCGTAAGAACCTGCATTCTGCAGTTAACACAGAAATACGTGCAGCAGGGGAGGGTGGTCCCTGACCACCGCCACTTCCACCGGGAGATGATGTCCGCCTTCAGCAGCGGGGAGGACGTGTCAGCAGCGGGGGCTGTGCGAGCACACGGGGAGGCAAGTGGAGCCGATGCATTGGATCAGGAATGGTGTGGCCAGCAGGGCCAGGGAAGGGATTCTGGCCCTGTCCTCGCCACTGGTGAGGCCACGCTTCAGAGTGCTGTGTCCAGTTCTGGGGCCCTCAGTTCAGGAAGGGTATCGAAGTGCTGGAGCGTGTCCAGAGAAGAGCAGCGAGGCTGGTGAAGGGACTGGAGCGCAAGTGCTGTGAGGAGCAGCTGCGGAGCTGTGGGGGCTCAGCCTGCAGGAGGAGGGGACCTTCTCTCCCTCCACAACTCCCTTGGTTGGAGCTGACCTTGGGGGTCGGTCTCCTCTCCCACGCAACCAGCAGTAGGACAAGGGGGCACAGTCTTAAGCTCTGCCAAGGGAGGTTTGGGTTGGACACTGGGAAGAAGTTCTTTACACAGAGAGTAATCAGACATTGGAATGGGCTGCCCAGGGAGGTGCTTTCTAAAAAGAGGCTGGGTGAGGCACTGAGTGCCATGGTCTGGTTGACAAGGTGGTGCTGGGTCACGGGTTGGACTCGATGATCTCAGAGGTCTTTTCCGACCCAGATGATCCTGCGACTCCCTCACGGAGAGGGAAGGGGACACCGGGACGCGGGGGACAGCGGGACGCGGGGGCCACCGGGACGCGGGGAACACCGGGACCACCCGCGCCGCCCCCGCGCCTGAGGCGGCCGAGGCGCTGAGGGGGCGCCGCGTTCCCATTGGCTGGCGGCGGGGAGGCGGGAAACGGGGAGGGCTTTCGATTGGCCGGTGGCCGCGGCGGGGCGGGGCGCGGCGTCTCGCGAGAGGCGCGCGGTCTCGCGCGGCCCGGCTCGCCCCCTTTCCCCCCAGGCGGGTCTCTGGGCCGGCGGCGCTCCCGCTCCCGCTGCGGCCCCGGTGAGTGAGGGACGGACAGGGTGATCGGGTCCTGGCAGCGGCGCCGCTCCCGCTGCGGCCCCGGTGAGTGAGGGACGGACAGGGTGATCGGGTCCTGGCAGCGGCGCCGCTCCCGCTGCG
>JAYRBT010000018.1:3809782-3886653 GCA_036023395.1 Myiotriccus ornatus | reverse complement strand
CATGTAGCAAACATCCACATAGTGGATGTTTGCTACATGAGAATATCATTAAATTACTGTTTCAGGGTAGCATATCAAGTTAGGAACGCAAATTTCTGTATTTTGGATAATGGTACTCCTATTTAAGGTATCACATATCACATTAGTTCACATGAAAATTGCTAATTCTATCAGGAAAATGATCGTGTGGTTGAGCTGCTTTTAAAACCCATTTGTTTCTGCGTGTTATCTGTATTGAAAAACCTCCCTTTCAGTAAAATGTATCTATGTTTAAAGTAGGTTTCTCAAGCAATAAAACCCTCTTAACCTTGAATAATTTTGAGTACAGTTACCAACGTGACATCTGAAACTTGTGAAGTCAGTTTTGTGATACGTGTTCACGGTTGTAAATGCCATCAAGGCAAAGAATGACTGCCAGTTAGCAGTTAGAGAACGATATGCGTGTTAATATGTAAATATGGAAATCCAGACTGATGGATTCAGCAGTTCTGGCTTGGTGGTAATTGATTAAAGCTACACAAAGATTGTAGGTCATTTCCCAGTTTAGCAGCATTATAAAATGCACATTACGGTTACACATCTTGTGTAGTTCTTGTTCTGCTCTAAGTCTGTAAAGGCTGCAGCTTCTCAGCAGTCTCTTGCCTTCAACGAACTCATTTATTTGAATCTATTTTCAAAAGTAAGATTTTGGTAATCCATCTTTGCAGCCTCAGAAATCTGACTCCCATTTCGTTGGGGACCACATTAATGTCACCTCCAGACTGCAGCCTTGTTTCAGTAGTGAATTGCTCACCCTTGACAAGTCCCAGATTGCCCTGATGGAGAATGTTTGGGGATGTGGAAACAGGGTGTTGTACAGAGGCTGCTTGTTGCCATTTTTCCCACTGACATGTTTTAGTGTGGTTATTAAAATGACTTGGGTACTCAATATGTGTGTCTTGTTTCTTGTTTTGAAACCTAAAAAAATCTCTAACTCTCTTTCAGCCAGAAAACCTTGCACAGAAGCTTCCAAACCTCGTGGAATTGTAAGTTTGTGTAGGAGTTCTAATATATTTTTTTTATTATATTTTTATTATGCTGATCCATCTTACATTAAAATCTAGAATGTGTTAATTGCACAGAAGCTGCATCTAAAGTGTGAAGGGTTTTCTTGAAGGGCAAGAAGGGGTCATTTTAGGAGGTATAACCAGATGTATTCGGTCCCTTTTGAATTTATTTTTTTTTTAACTTCTTGTTTATTGTATAACAAGAACCTTTATACAAATGTCTGTACTGCTGAGGGAAAAAATACCCTGTTGTGACACTGGAACCTCCCAGTGCAGTGGTCAGAGGGTTGTGACAGAGCCAGAGGAACAGGTTACTGCCTCCAGCCCATCCCTAGTTGCTGATTCCCACCCCAGCTCCCAGGGGTTTTATGATCTCAGCCTTGCTGATTGTGGTAATAAGTTTTTTTGGATCCAAGTCCCAGATTGTCAAATAGGAGCAGGGATGAGCATGTTGGAGTAGGAACTGTGGAATGATGATTGCTGTAGGCAGAGCAGTTTATCCATTCATGTCCAAAAAGTATGTGTCCCATGAACTGTATTATTTTGACAATTAATTTGTGGGCCCCTGAGACAATGTTTCCTTCCCTCTGCTTTTTATAAGGCTGTGATTTCCCTGTGTGACAGGGTTGGCAGAGGGGGGTTAAAAGGATCGTCCTCCTTTCCCTTTCTGACTCCTTTGGCTCAGTGTCAGCTGTGGAAGTGCCGGAGCATCGATCCTGTTTGCTTAATGGGAAGCTCCAAACAGGAGGTGTTTATGTGAGGAGTCGAGTGCCCTCAGCTGTCTCATCTTGTCATCTTCGTGTGGCCCTGAAGCCCCACCTTTGTGCTGCACGTGGCCACAGAGTGACTGAACTGCTTTGTAGGTCACTGCAGCCTCCAACTTGCTGAAGAGCCAGTCCTGCCTCGCCACGCCCCAGCCTTGAGAGTGTGTTTATGCTCTCAAGCAGTAAAATAAATATTGTTGTATTTGATACAACGATTTACCCCAGGGCATCAGGAAATCTCAGGGTTAGTTGATGGTGCCTTTAGGAAAACCTGTCTAAATTACAGCTTAAAATAATTTCTTACAGACACTGGTTTGTAGGAGTCAAACCTCATTATTTGGTGTTCAGAGAGCTCAGCTGCACCACCACGACCCCACAGACTCTGGGGGTCCAGAGGGGGCTGCAGTGGGCCTGTGGTTGGTGTAGCTCTAATTGGACAAGTCCGTTTTTGATCAGACAATAAGGGGTGTTTTGTTGACAGAGAAGAGACCACAAGATAAAGATTTATTTATTAAAAAATAATTTGTTACAGTAGCCTTCCATTTTGAAAGGCAAACTTAACTGATATTTATTTTCCTAAAAGTTATATCCTCAGTAGTTTCCCTGGTTCTTTGTCATTCCCCCTCATGCTGGGATACCAGCTGTAGATCCTCGTCCTATGTACTTTTCTAGGTTGAGTGAAATAGTTCACAAATATTTTCAGGAGCTGCAGCTAAAATCAGTAGGAGAATTCTCATCCCGAGGTTATATCTAAGCATTTCTACAAACATATCTGCTATTTTTATGCTTGTTGTTAAGTTTTTAGCAAATATCTGCAATTTCTAAAGAAAAAGAGAAGGCTGAGATGCTTGATGCAGTTGAAATGTTCATGTGTGTGTTTTCTTCTTCTGTCTCTGTATCCCTGAAAAGACAAACTCCTACTTTTTAGGAAATGCTCGTGGAATAGAGTGGAAAAAAAATGACACTGTGCAAATAATTCCATGTGTGCCTAAGCTATTGGACATTGAGTGCTCAGTATTCCTTTACAATTCAATATCAATCCTGGACAGTTTTGCTACTCTTATTTTCTACAAGATCCAATTGTTTATTTGCAGCAATGATGATTAAAGGCTGAAATGTGTAAAATCTCAGATCAGTTTCTGTGTTACCAGTAGTACTGGAAGTGCTCCATCAGAGGGTGCTGAATATTCTTAGTGAGAGATCTGGCCACCCTCAGTAACTACAGAAATATCCATGTGTCAGATTGGGTTTTTCTTTTGAAAAAATGTACTTTAAGTTTGAAAAACTCCCTTGCAGTCAGTATATAATGTGCTTGTTTCTTCAGTCTTTAAAGGTGGGAGAGTTCATGTGCAGGGGAAAGTGTTTGTAAGTGTGTAATTTGGGTGGGTGTGGGTTTTTTCCTTTTCTTGGCTGGCATTTAGTGCCAAATAACCTGGTGATCGAGCGTGGTTCACTCTGGCTCTTCTGTCTGCTTTATTCTCTTTCCATTTTGTTTCCTCTTGTGACTCTCAAAACTAAAGCCCATTATTGCTGTGACTGTGAGTGGTTTGTTTCACATAATTGTATGTAATTTTCCTTTATGTTAATCATTGAATAGTCTGAGTGAAACTTAAGTACCTGTCCACTGCCATTTTTTGCAGTTTCCACAGCTTTTGTGCTAATGGGGAGGAATGGCTTTGAGGGGGCTCTTTCACTCTGAAATTGGATATTTTGCAAACTGATTATGCAGCAGAAGTCCTTGAGGGTAACAGGTGGTGTCCTCTGCTTTTTTCTCCTCCCCCCAGGTACCTCCATTCAAACAACATAGTTGTTGTACCTGAAGGTAAGTAATCCACCAGCTTACAATAAGTGGCAGGAATCATAAAATATTCATTTTTCTTCTTTGAAGAGGCCTATTTGTCCTGTATTATCCCATAAAACATTAAAGATTTTCATCTAAAATATACCAGCGTAGCTCTTAGTCATTAATATCCTTGTTTCTGCTGTGTTAAATTCTTCTCATGATCCTCAAATGCACCTAAATGCTGTTTGCTCCAGTTCTAATTGCAAAAAGTGAAAAGGCTAAATGGCCCTCATCTGCAGAACAGAAATCCAGAGTGTCTGCTGCTTTCAGGCAGTCCCCACACAACGCTCTGCTGGTTTAGATCGTGACAGATTTGAAACCTAAAAGAGCAAGAACTTGCACTGGACTGGTTTTTCTTAGTAACTGCAGAGTTATGTGCCCAACTAGAGGAAATTAAACTCTGGGTCTGTAAAATGGATAGACCCAGAGCAGAGGAGTGGGGAAAGTGATTCCAGAGCGGAATTGTCTGAGGAAAATCTAGAAAGTGTTCTTGTATTTGTTATCCCCCTGTCTCACTGCCAGCAGAACTATTTGTTAGCAAGATAAACATTTCCACAACTGATGTCGTTGGGTTGTGAGAATGACTTTTAACACCTCTCACTGTGCTCAGACGTGGGGTACTGTGGCTTCTTATCCTCTCACAGCCCTGTTAGGACTTTAAGGTTTCTTTTGGGTCACGTTCCTGTTTCAATGTGTTCTCTCACAAGCCATTGGCTCCCTGGTTAAACTGCAGTTCCTGGACCTCAGTGACAATGCCCTGGAAATCGTGTGTCCGGAGATCGGCCGCCTCAGGTCTCTGCGCCACCTTCGCCTGGCCAACAACCAGCTGAAGTATCTGCCTGCAGGTGAGTGATGGGTGAGGGCTCACAGCAATGGCAAAGTCATCTCACCTTCATTTGCCAAGTGCTTTGGGTTTACTGGTACTATACAGCTGGGACAGCTTGCACTGAAAGCCCAGGCAGGGACTGACACTGTAAACGTGCGCTGGGTACTTGCAGAGTCCTGGAAAATGCTGCTGAAGTGGGAAAAATGGATTTATTTAACAGGCTTTGCCATCGTATCAAGAAAATATTGAACTTCCCTGAGAAGACACAAAATGCCAGTGACAACTGTCATTATGATAAAATGATGTTTCTTCCAATTTTCCACAATATAAAGGATTCCAGTCCTTCCTTCCTTCCCTTCTCTTCGCCTAACAGCCCTGTTCTCGTTTTTTCTAAAAAGACACATGTCTGGTAGGTTTGCCTGTGGCAGTTCTATCTCATTGTGACAGTAGATAACAAATGTTTGTCTTACTAGTTTATAGTACAAAAGCAAAATTTATTCAAAGTAAATGTGACACAAAGTCAGAAGAAGTTGGCCATAGGCAGATTTTTCTTTGCCTTCTAAATACTTTGATAAGCAGACGTAACATTATCTTCCAGATAAGATGATGGTGATTCTCAAATACTTTTTAATTTTATTTTTTAGTTTTTCTCTGGTGTATTTGCATTTTCTGCTCTTCAGAGATGATAAAAATCTAAGGCTGTGGTTTCAAAAGCCTGGTCTAACTTAATCTAACAGGATTAGCTTTTGGCTCTAATTTTAACTAACTTCTCAATGTGACCTTCATGTGTTTGTAAGTTCACATTGTTTATTCCCAAGAAATACATTACAAATGCTCCTTGAAGTTTTGGGTGCAGAAGTCTCGCTGTCCTTTCTTTGACTTTTCGTATTAAGCCTGGAAAAGTGAAAAGGCTGATTATGATTAGAAAGAAAAAAATGTATATGACTGTATAAATGCTCTGGAATGAAATTAGATAAACCTGTTAAACATTATGACCCAAGGCCAGTAAAATTTCCATCAATTTTCAGATGTCCTACATTCAAAAGAAAGGAGTGACTTGAGTGTGCTTTATGTTCCTCAAAGATAATTTACCTTATGGTGCTGTACCATGAAAGAAAGACTTGTTCAAAGAGAAAGTGACACATTTTCTGCAAAACTTCACACATTAACTTAAAAAGGTTCCAAAAAAGACTTTCAAAAGGATAATTTACATTACTGAAGAGCTGATTTGGAGTCTACCACATTTGATTAGGAGCTGGTATCAGCTGAGGCTTTGCTGCCTTTCATTTCTCCTGAAGTTTGTACAAAAACCTGGTGCTGGGCACTGTCCACAAGTGTGTTTAGTTTTGTGTGCCTGGCAAATTTGCATGCTTAGGAATAATACAAGTGTTGAGTTGCAGAATCCAGTGGTGTGTGGTGTCTCTGCTGGTGGAGTGCCATGTGCCAGAGCTGCTGTCGGTGCTAATCCTGTCACTGTCCCTGTGGCTGGATGTCACACAGCTCCAGTGCCACCAGTCTGAGCAGGGTTAGCCTTTCACTCACACTGAATAGTTTGCCCTCTGGAGAGTTAATCTGCTGCAATTGTTTCCTAAACGTACCAATTCCCAAAGAGGGCTTCCAAGCATGTTTTCACAGTTGTTGTTTGTGGAATTCGAAAAGATTTCAAAGACTTTGTGAGAAAAAAAAATGGAGTTTCAAAGTAACACATATGTTCAACAATTGAAAAAGTAGAGCAAAATGGTAAGTTATGAGGAATTGTTTTATCCTTAATTATCCTGGTAGCATGAATCGTCATAATAGTGTTAACTAATGGTCTGTCAGGAGAGCTGGCAAAGTTAACAGGATTAACTGGGGTGGGATTTCACTGCAGTGCATCATTTCACTGTGTTCACTGCTGTCCTTGCAGCAGGTCCTAGGGAAAGACAGCTCCTAATGGCTTTAAATTTATAATAAGTAACCATTTAAGTTATAATTTAGCTTCTACTAGTGCAGCTTGTGTGGAATGTAAAGATGTGCACTAAAAATAGCTTTTGGGTTTAGATGACACATTTATGGAAGTAACTTCAGAGCGGTTGTCCTGTCATTCCTGTTGGATCTCCGTGCCCAGTGTCTGGTCTTACAAATACCCTCAGTTTTTTTAGAAACTCCATGGATATCTAGGAAGATACTCTTAGTAATATCCTAAACCAATTGCTAAAAATGTCTTCAGCACAACTGCAGAACAGTTGGATGGTAAATGTTTGTCATTAAATGTTCGAACACCCCCACTGTTCTACTGCATTTTAATTTTTAAGAATGATTCTCTGTTGTGTCTTCCTTAATTGTGATTATGAGCTGCAAGAAACAATGCAATTAATAGCATATGTTGATTCATTATCCATTTTTAATTGTTTGTTCCACAGTTGTGCTATTAACAGTCATTCATTAGTATTTAAGATTTGCCTTGTAGAAATCAAATTTTAAAACAATTGAAGGAGTAGCATTTAAGATTTAGATTTAAGCCTCTGGTCTGATTGTGGACATTCTTCAGGCCCTGATAGAGGTTGGGCTGTGGTTTATCTTCCATGTAATGGGCAAGATTTTATTCTCTTAAGTCCCTGTTTCCATAAAACTTGTGACAGTTTAATAACCAAGAGCACTCTGCTTCTGTCAGGGTTTGGTCACGATTGTCCAACGAGTTTTAAAAAGTGATTTTAAGGGAGGGGATGAGGGAGAAGGATAAAAGTACCTGCAGCCAGTGTGAATCCATGAGCTGGAGTTTGCTGAAGAAATCAGGAGGAGGAGATGTGGGCATCAGGTGCAGCAGGGAACTGTGTCCCTTGGAGGGGAGAAGGTGCTTTGTGTGTGGTGTAAATGCTGATCCTTCCTCCGTGCTCAGTCGGTGTCACCCCGGGTGAGATCCCGTGCTTTGGCCTCAGGGTGTGAAACCTGGGGCCTCCATCGGCATCCTCTGGCTGTGGGAGCTGCAAAGATGACTCTGCTGAAATGGAAATACAATATAAAAGAGCTGGAAGAAAATGCTGTGTAAAATTCTCTTCATGTCATAATTTGAATATACTTTAAAGAGTGGACCAGCTTCTGCCTAATGGAGAGTCATCAGTGTCTAATCACGATCCCTGAGAGGTTCTGCCTTTCAAAGGAGTCTGATTAAAAGAGTTGCAGACAAGTAATATGAGATTTAATGTTACAAAGTTCTCTTGAGGACTTGTTTTCATTTAAATGCACTTTTTTTTTTGGTAAATCTTATAGCTTCTGTCTTTAACAGTCTCTTGGTTTGTTTATTTGGCTCTGGTATATGTAATTCTTGAGCATGAAGTCGAGTTCTGTGAAGTTTTCTACTATTTAACACTTGAATAATCTAAATTCTTGAGGGCCATTTGGAAATGTGTAACAGCAGAGATCTTACTGAAAAAAAATCAGCATAAACAAAAGATGGTTACTTCATATTATTTCAATAGTTCATGTGTAAGCTTGACTTAGAGTTGACATTGTGTTTTCACAGTAGCTTAACTTTTTTCTTTTTAGAGATTTCTCCTTTTATGCAGTGAATTGATGTTTCATTTTAATTTAGAATTGTAGAATTATCCTGTGTGAATGTGCTGTCAGAAGTAAATTTTCTGAATCTTCTCACTTATGAATGATTAATTAGAAAGCTCCCCTTTGTTTCTGATGTTTATAATGCATATGATATTTCATCTCCTTTCATTCTTGAGAAGTGATATTTATTTTCTCTTTGTGTGAGAACTACGGCATCATTTGCATAGAAAAAAGAAAAAAATCCAGTGAGATGTACTATAAAAATTACTCTTGAGGAGTCCCAAAGCCGAGGTTAGCCCAGTTTTCCAGCGTTACTGTTTAGATTTGGGTTGATTTGGAAACTTTTGATGTGCAGAGGTGGCTCCTCAGGTTCACGTTTTGGTCTCGTGGTTGGTGAGTGCACGTTTGGAGAACAGATGGCTTAAAAGAGGGTGGGTTATGCTCAGATTTGGACTTAAGTTTCTTATTTGACAAGGATTAGATTTATTTTTTTTTATTGCACGTTACTTGAGAGGTACTTCTCCTTAGAAATGGCAAGTTGTAGCATCTTGTTCTAAGATTTAATTAAAAATGAGGTTATGTTTACTCAGCACATGCTGGAGTTAATTATAGATTTACTAAAATGAAAAGCTTCATGTTTTGCCAAGTCAAGAGCAAAAGCTAAGTAATTAAAGAAGAGGGTATGGTTTATGGTCCCAGCCCATCTTTTGGCAAAATTCCCTTTAAGAAGGGCGGGGGAAAAAAAAATCAGCGGTTGTCTTTCCATGGGCTGGAGCAAAGTTCTCTTTGTGTTTGCTGTCGGGGTGCTTTAAAAACCAAGAGTTGAGTGCATTGATCGAGCCAAAAAAACCCCCAAAAGTGGTCAAATGATGTAAAAACTCGATGTGAAGGGGGGGGGGGTGTTTCTGGAGGGGCTGTGCAGGGGAGGGGGGGCGGCAGCAGCTGCTGGGGGGGTTCAGCTCTGTGAGACAAAGGCAGGTTCGGCGAGTGCCCCAGCGAGGGAATGTGTGGCCTCCAGTTCAGTTCCTGTGGTGTTCCCTGAGAATTCTGCATCTTCCCCCCACTTGTTGCCATTTTGCTTCCTTTAGAGTAGAGTCTGAAGGAAAATGTCTTCTGCTTTTGGTGTTTTAAAAGTGCAAACGTCAGCAATATCAGGGGGGTGACAGCACTTGGACTCGTCCTTTCGTTTCTCCTCAAATCCTTGCCCTTTTTAAGGCAAATGGTTTTAGAAATACAGCCCCTTCAAGACTCATTAAAATACATTTGTGGGCTTATAAAACTTCATCTTCAAAGCATTTGAGAAAGATCCTGTGAAGCTGATAAGGGAGTGTTATCCTCATTTTACAGAGTGGAAAAAAGTGTTTTTAACAGAAGTGATTTGCTCCAGGCCACAGCAGGAGTCAGTGTTAGCCAGAAATAGAACCTGGGTGTTCCCATTCCATTTGTTAAGACCACACCTTTTTGAGGCTGATCATGTTTAATATTGGGGAGGATTGAGTCTCTCCACCCATTATTAGGAAATTAATAATTGTCTCTCCCTAATGAATAACCCTCGGAGTTAATAGGAAATTAATAGCGGGAAGATCAGTGAGCCTTTCTTTGTAACTGAAACAACTTGAGCTTCCAGGAGGCTGGAAGAGGCCAGGAAGATGAATTTTGAAATATATAACTTACAGATAAATCCTAGATAATTCTCTCATGCATAGATAACTTCAGTGGCAGTGTCAAGGAAGGTGCAATCGTTATTCAAATTATGAATCGAGTGATAATTGTTGATTGCTGCTTTGTCTGTTTATACAGTAACTCTCGGAATGTTGTGTGATTATTGCAAAGCTTTGGAATTTGCTTTCCTGATTGGGGGCAAGGGAAACTTTCAGACATGCAAACTGCATATTCATTTCTCTCACTTTTTCAATGTTGCTGTGAAGTACAATATCTGTATTTACTATTCATAACCAGCATTTCACTGGTAAAGGCTTCTTGAATACCCAACTGAGTAATTCTGAATGGAGCTCAATATAAGGGATTTCAGTAAATCTTAATTAAGGACATATAAACACGACTTCTTCCCTCCCTCCTTCCCACAGTAGATTTCCACTGATCATGGGCACAGCATGCCAATAATTCCATTCTTACTCTAGACCCTGGCATGAAAATGCGTAGTCCGGACTCATTTTTTTAAAGTTGTGTTCCACAGTTTGATTTAGAGCCTTCAAAATGGAGGGGGAACAGATCTTGTTTCTTCCCTGCTTCCCCCAGATCTCCCTTCTGCTTTTATTACCGTCTCTGATGGGGGGAGATCACTTTGATACTTAATTAAGTTCAAAATTTATTTTTTTTTTATGATGGTTGTGACTTTAAAAGCAAAGGCACAAACTGATGCAGACCCTGTTCTTTTTTTCCAAGTTGGCATAACCTTAGTCCACTCTGCTTTCCTAATTTAGTAACAGGGATAAAAATATGCACGACGGGCCAGGTTTGGTTCTCCAGGCACCCATCCAGGAGCGTGGTGTTTTTGAGTAAATGGACTTGTGGGGATTTGAGGAAAACACAGATTAGATTACATGAGCTCTGCACTCTGGAAATAGGGGACTATTTAAAGCAGCATGGACTCCTAAATAAAAATATGTTAATTATTATAATAATATGTTGTTTTCCTTGAAGTAGTTGATGCCTAATTATTAAAAGTAAGGTTTTATTTGCACAGATCTGTAAAATATGTGTTGTTTAATAATTAATTTCTAGCTTCAATTTACTGTATAAACTCCAGAGTCAGCACACTAAGGTTTACATTACCTCTTAGGTTCAGCACCAGGTAATTATTATTTTTTTTTTTACCTAAATTTATGCAAAACTTCCCCACACTTGCCTGTTACTGAATCGTGTTTTTCACTTCAGGATTAGCATGGCTCAGTCATTACCCTGTATTCATGCAGGAGCCCAGTAAAAATACCTGATAGTATCTCTAAGACATTCTTTGGATTTCTAGGAGGAAGAGTCTTTTAAATGTTTTGATCTTGTATAAACTCCAGTGCAGCCCAATCCAGGCAGCCTGGCCGGGCTGAGTTTTTTGTGGGACAGATTTGCCCTGTGAAATTCCAGCACAGAGGAGTGGGGAACGAAATGGCAGTGGTTGGGATTGGGCTTTGTGACCTGGCTAGAGGTGACCAAAGCACAGGGCAGTGCTTTGTACGGTTGGTATTCCCGATGGATTCGCTTCCCCGCACGTCCAAGCACCGCGGTACCCACGGAGCGAAAGGATGTTGGTTGCGTGAGATTTTGTGACAGTCTGCCTCGCTCACACATTTGGTTTGGGTTAAAATCTCAGGAGGACCACTAGTACTTCTGAGTGCTTTAAATTTATGAGGAGGGAAGTGAAGACAGAGAATAAAAAAAATTCCACTAAATTCCTGGAAATTTTTGTGAACTGAAGTTTCTCCTGTGTCCCCTCACCTGTATCGTGTGTCAGAATGAGTCCTCTGGGCACGGAGCTGCTCACTATTCTCTCTTTGTCTGCTTGCCCCTTTATTTTTCTTCCCCTTCCCCCCCTGTTGAGGGGGTTTTAAAAGCCTCTTTGTTGCTGTCATCCAACATTTTTTCAATATAACCATGGAAGGTTTGTAATGTTGCTGGATGCTGGTAACAAATACAGTATAAACATACAGTCAGAAAAATTCTAGACCTATACTTTCTGCTTAAAATGTTCTTCCAATATATGCCTTTGTTCCAACACTTCTTCCAGATGGTCTGTTGGGCTCGCTGGAACTGAAATATTTCCCGTAACTGCAGCAGAAATGACGTTAAAAAACGCAAAAAACCCCACCAAAGTGTCTCTTTCAACAATGGCCTGTGGTATTGCTCATTCTGGGGTCTCACAGCAGGTCCTCAGCAATGCATGTGCTGAGCATGTATGTGTTGTAATTCATTAATCTGCAGCCTAATAGGAACCAGTTGGAAGGAGCCATCAGTGTCTTTCCTTGCAGCATTTGAATTACGGATTCAAATCTTGCTTTGCGTCTCCCGGGCTCGTTGGACTCGAAAATTCCATCTTAAAATCTGCTCTTCTAATTTAGCACGATCACTGGGAAAAAGTATTTGGAAATTAAGCTCCTTTAAATGAGCATGTTTTTAGTTTTAAAAAAAAAAGTTAAACTGGTTCAGTGCGTTATATTTCCCAGTACGTGCAGGTTTTTAAAACAGATTTTAACTTCTGTGGTCATCACTTATCAGGAAAACAAATCAGGGACAAACTGAACCTGGCACTGAGGCTTCACAACAGTAAATTGATGGCTGAAATCCTATTGTAGCACAAACTGTTTTGAGTCTTATAGTATTTAAAGGTGGCTCAGAATTGTAACGTAACTGTACTGATTTCAGGTTTTTTTTTTATTTCTTACATATTGGCAAAATGATAATGATTTTGCATCGATCACACCTTTTTTTAAAGCCTCCTCTAGTTTTGGTGATGCTTTAACATGGAAAAAAATCTGTGCCTGGTTGAGTTTTGACTGTATTTTAAGCATGAGCAGATGTAATTCCTGAGTTCATTAACAGATCTGGGAGTGTCTGGGGGCAGGGTGCTGTCCATCAGCGTCTCAGACCATCCTGGTTTGGTTGGAATTCTGACCTGTAAAGATTCCCTTTTTAGGTGACAATTCTTACTGGCCACCAGATTTTAGTGAGAGTTCTGGTGTAGAATGAAGGTGGTTGTAGAGGGTCAGACTGACTGTGCCAGGCTGCCTGTGACCTGTTGCCCAGTTTTTTTGGTCCCAATTCTGAATCCCAGATCGCTACGTTTTTAGCTTTGAGACTGGAATCTGAGAGTGGGCCAACGTTGCCCCTTGTTCCCTGCTGTTCCATGTGAAATCCTAGGGAAAGTTTCCATGCACCAAACTCGAAGAATTACCCTCTGCGGTCGCTCCCGGTTCCTTTCCTCCTTGGAAGAGGATTTACTAAGAAACCTGGTGAGAGGTATAGGTGAAATCAGGATGCTGCAGGAAGAGCCCAGCCAGTTATTCCCAGTGGTGCTCCCAAGCCTGTTGTGCTCCTGGCTCTGCAGCGCTGGTGGAAATGGGAATCCTTGCAGGGACACGTCTGGTTTTGAGCTCTGGGCCATGGGCTTTCCCCCGTAGCTGTTCCCCTGCAGGGCTCTGAGATAGGAGATAAAGGACTTTGAGCTGCTCCTAATGAAGGGTACTTGGATGGTTCCCACATTCCTGAGAGGATGGGAGCAGATTTAACTGGATTCTCTATTGTTGAGGGATTTGGTGCTGCCTCTCTAATCCTGGTTCATTCTTCTGCTGACAGTCCTTGATTTCTCTCCTGACTGCAAGCCCTGTTTCTCCAGGGGTTTTCCTTTTATTTGTGGGGGGTAGACAGGAATTTTGAAGATGTTTAGAGTGCTCTGACAAACATCCATCTGAAGCTTAAAACTGAGATGTTGGATAACTAGAAATGTGGTAGTCATGATGCATTTTGATGCCTTTTTATTAAATAAGGAGTCCAAAGTACATTTCTCATTTCCACACAGTTGATTAAACATAAAATTGCATAACATTTTTCTTGTAAACTCCATTTGAGATTTCTCAGTGAATTGTTAAAATACAGATTATTTTCTTGCATGTCCAAGTAACTTCCAAACTTTGCTTTTAAAAGCCAGTCATGTGGCATATGCGAAATAATAAATTGAAAGGAATTTAAAATGAAGTATTTTAATAGTAGAGTGAGAAACAGTCTTTAGATGATAATAAAGTGAGTAATAGGGGAATGTGGAAGTTCATAGAGTAACATACCAAGTGGTCATTCAAGCAAACATCTGCCTGAAGAAACGACAACCTGAAGTTTCTGGGGTGTTTGAGAACAGAGCCCTGATGGAATTATCCCCCCCTGCTCTACTCCCAACTCCTGCCAGGGTTGGAGCTGCCTCTTGGGAACGGAGGGCTTTGGAAAGAAAGTCTCCTGACCTTTGAATAGACTCCCAATGACAAGGGGAGCCGGAGGCCACGAGGCAAAAGTGGGAAGTTTATGCAGCAATATATAACTTTAAAGAACATTAAGTTGTCATTGCTGCTTTGGTCAGTGATAGGGTACACTTTGATAAAACTCAGAGAAAGGGCTGCAGGCTGTAGCATCAAAACAATGCATTCTGTTCCTTTTAGTTTGAGAAATGTATTTCTACAGTCTGTTTTTTAAGAAGTGGAATGTGCTCGTGAGAGCTGATTAGACCTGGCACACAGACCTAAATAATGAAGGTCAAATAGAATTATTTGGGGTTTCTGTTTTGATTGCTTAAAAACTAGGGTTTGAGGTTTATGGAGAGGACTCATTGTAACACAGTTATATCATACAGGGAAAAAAAATCACTGTGTGAGTGGCCACAGTTGTGTTTGCATTCAGTCATTATTCCATTTGTGGTGTTTGTTTTATGCAGGTTTATTGTCTGCAGAGGAGAGAAAAGAGAAGTGGAGGGTCTCTGGTTGCTTTTGGTCAACCTTATTCCTCCGGAGTTGCATCTGAGATGTAGAAAAGCAGATTACCGGGAATTTAATTTTGTAGGGATGCAGTTCTGTGGTGTTTTCTTGCTTGGGAGTGTTGAAAGGTTTTAATTATATAAATGTATCTGGAAATCCATAAAGACTATAAAACCTAACATTTCTTATTACCTGCCTGGGCTCTAAAGCTCTGTAGATCATTACTCTGTACTCTGGCAAATCCCCTTCCACCCCCAAAATTGCTCGTGTCGCCTTTGATAATCTTCATAGATGAGAAGGTGTGATGGCTCATTGCTTGTCTGCCTGGTTTGCTGTACAGCTGTCAGCAGGACTGCTGGAAATTCAGGTAATCACCCTTGTGTATGCTGTGATAGAATGCTTGGATCTGTGCTAAGATATTGTGGGGAGGGTTTTTTGCTTAACCCAAAAAGGAATTTTTAGGATCTTTTAACTTTATTCTTGTGTTAAAAAAAATCTACAGCAAAACAAAATTCACCTAAGTTGCTGTAACTTCTTTTAAGGTGTAAAATTCACGTTAAGTTGCTGTGACTTCTGTTACGGTTCCATTCCCCTCCTTTTGAAACTTCTTCCCTCAACATGCTGAATCCTCTACTGAGAGCACAGCAAAACCTCCTCTTTGGAATGTGATCCAGGGGTTTTTCCGTGTGAGGGCTGCCAGGAGTCACCCTGGGGCCCTCACGAGGTGGATTCTCCTTGTTGCGCCATGCGAGTACCAGCCTGTCTGCCTTTGGGAGAGGAGGGGTACTGGGCTTCTAGTAAGGCTCTTCCCTTTGACTCCCCTTACAAAAGTCATCACTTCTTATTGAGGGCATATTCCCCCAAATTAACCTCAAATAATCATACAGTGCCTCTTATCAGGCTGGCTCCCTGAGTGAAGGAATTGCAGAAAAAGTGGGTTTGTAACTCATCTGCTGGCACTGAATTCTTCTGTTGGTGATCTGATAGTAAAGATAAGGCTTTCCTGGTTACACATGTGAGATATATGAACTCACTTCTGCAACTTCAAAACAGATGCTCTTTAAAATACTTGTAAAAATCTTTGGTTTAGAGCTGTTACCCAAAAGTAAAACTGAACTTAAAAGGAGTTTTAAGGGTGTCTCTCGTAAACGTTTGCCAAGAGCTGTTCACATGGGTGAAGACAGATGTGTATTGATAAGGCTGAGACTAAACCTCCGGAGCTGTGGATGTATTTTGAGAGAGATGTTTCATCTGCAGATGGTGTTTGTGTTTCTGTAGTATGAGAACTTCTTTAATACCGACAATCTGTTCAGTGGTGTTTAGTCAGGCGTTCAGAGAACCTCAGCTCTGAACAGATATTAAACTGCAGCTCTTTTTTTCTCTGACATTTCTCAGCAGTTTGTAAATGTGTGTAGTGACTGCTTGGCAAAGGCCAGGGTACCTTAGGAAGGCCTTACTGATGTCAGTGTGCTCTGCTGCCAAAGGGCTCTAACTTTGCTTTGCTGCACTGACTTATTTTGGGAGGGCCCTAAGCTGAGATCAAGTAAGCCATACAAGCAAAACCAGCCTTTCAGGGGGGTTCTGTCCATGTTTACTGCCTTTACTGACATTGTCTTAAAATAAATAAAGAAATGGTGAAGACTCTGGTTCACTGTATCATTCACCACCGTACCAAGGTTGGTAACAGTTAGACAGGGGGTGTTTGCCAGCACGTGGCTGCAAACTTGCTCATGAAATTCAGTAGTGGTTAATTCATAGAGCCCATTGAGCTATTGAGTTTTCAGAAGATAATTACCTGTTAACTAAACTAAAGTAATTTGCCAGTCATTTTTTATGTAAAACCTCATACTAATTCCTAATTTTTGAGATCTTTGTTACACCAAATTAACCTTTGTGAGAGGAAAAAATTAACTCTTGAAGCTTAGTTTGTGCAGTTTTTAGGATTGGGTGTTAAAAGTTAACTTGTTTTCCCCCTAAACTCTCAAGTCTTGATAAATAAGTTATCTAAGAAGGTGCTTTTGTCTCTTTGGTTTCTTTGGGAGCTTTTCCTTTCCCTAAGCTCTCTCTAACCTATGTGCAGTGATTAGCTGTATTAACAGGTGGTTGATTTTACTTGTGCATTAAGCAAATGCAATTTAGTAGTAGGGAATGAGTGCTTAGGGGACCTTGGAGAACAAAGTCATCCAGTCTTTGCAAGTGAACAAACACAAACTCTTAGTGCTGTGCAACAGAAGAATTTTATAATGTATCGAGTTCCATTTTGACCTTGTTGATCAAGTATAATTTTCTTTTTTACGTCCCATAGTGAGAGAGTTAAATTACTCCTTGTTATTGACATCCTTGTTTTTACTCAGCTGGTGTGTTGAATGAATTGAGGCAAAATAAACCGCGTCATTTACTGACTAAATCTAAATGGAAAAGGCCTGTGAAGAGAATGTGTGGAACTGGAGGTACGAGGTGGGATTAACCTTCCTGTGGTTCACGTCACACGCACACAGTCTGATACCTGTGTTTCAGTTCTCTTAATGTTATTGCAGTGACATTGTCCAAATCTGCATTAAATTGTCATTCTGGAGGAAAGGCTTTGATACCAAGTGTACTCCAGTTGGTAATTATTTAACATGTGAGAGCTTTATGAACTAAGACTACTTATTTGTGTAGCTAAAGGAATGCAATTCAGGATGACTTGATGGGGGGGTTGGAGTGTCACTGTGAGCCTTTCTTGTCTACTTTGTGCTGATTTGAAATGCTGAACAGCTGAAAGTGCCCCTGATTAACACAAGGCTTGCAGTTGCTCTCAGCATTTATAAAATCAGGACATTGCTAGTGTTGTTTGAAGTCAGAATGTCTTCTTTTTATTGATAACCTTAGATAGAAACTGTTAGTACTTGGTCCATACCATTTTTTTCAGTAGTAACCATGTCCTTATAGCAGCTGCTGCCTCACCAGCCAAGCTGCTGGTTCAGCACAGGCTGGACAAGTGAGGAGGGGCAAGAGCATCTCCTGCTGCTGCTGCTAGGAAAGGACATCTGGACCCATAGTTTTCACCTCCATTATATTGGGAATATTTCCTGTGAACATTTAGTCAGTCCCTCCCCTGTAATTACTCTTGCAATTTGTACTAGTGGCCTGGAAGAACTCTTATTTTCATAGGACTTCAGACAGTCCCATCCATTAGCATTCATTTAAAAAACAAATGTGGTGACTCCACTGCCTTAAACATGGTTCCAAGCTAAAGATCTTCCTTGAATCTTTTCCTTTCCCTCATCCCACACGAACTTGTTGCATTTTTTTTTGTTCTGAAGGCAGTTTGACCTGAGTGTTGTGTGGTATTTCCCAGTAGTACAGTAATCAACCCATAACATGGCTTGATATAATGTTATACTTTTCCACTGAAAGATGAAAATTGAACCTGCACCTATTGCTTTTGTTATGCTTTTAGTGGAGAAAAATTAAAAAGAGTAATCCTAAGTAACTTGAAGGAAAGGAGGAAAGCTGTGTGTGTTGTGAGTTGGTTGGAAACGGTTGATAGCAACAGTCACAACAGATGGGTCTTTGCCTGGATTATTTAGACACCACTGTAGGAACGGGGTGGGAGCCACTAATCTGTGTTTGTCAGAGAGACCACTCTGTTGTGTTGAGCTGAAGTTCTTCCTTGGAAGAAGACAGGAAAAAGTTGTCCTAGAATTTACAGCCGGGCCTGGCCCTGTCTCTGTGATTTCCTGAGCTCTCCCTGCTCTCTCCTGAGGATGCTCCTTTGCTTTGCCTCGGTTTTGGCTGAGCACTGGTTTGTTGTACTGTAGTGGCCATCTCTGATGTCCAGCAACTTGAGTTCAAATCAGCAGCTCTGTCTTTCATGCACAAAGTTTTTCTGGAGGGCTTTCCCCCCCCCTTCCATATTAGTGCACAGTGAATGGTAGATGATGTGCAGCAGTAAAGATAGTCAGACATAAACAAAACAAGAGGATCATAACGGGTCTCATGGTTTATTCATGTCACATTTGTTTATGTTCATACCACCCAGGAACACCCAGAGAAAGGAAAACAGCTGCTCCTCGAAGGAAAGACAACAACAAAAATACATCACTCCCTAAATAAGAGACTTTTTTTCTGTAAGGTGCTGGCCAAATTTTTCATGCCATGTATTTGACAAAGAACCATTCTGTCTCTTTACACTTCATTTTGGCTGCTCTAGTGAAAAATTGGGATATCAATTAATAAAACCATAGAATAATAATCATATATTTCACATCTCTAACTTGTTTGTGCAGCAGCAGTACCTTGCTGTGGGGCAGTCAAGTTCTAGGCAGAGCACATTAGAACAAAATGAAAGGATAGGTTGTCTTCTGGAAAAAAAACAAACCAAACAAACAAACAAAAAACCCAGGACCAAACCAAAAAAACAGCCAACCTGATCATTTCATGGCCTGGAGTTACCTTTGTGAATAAACAATTTTTTTCTCTCCCTATCACCCACCTTCTCCACCTTTCTCATCTAGGATAATTTCTGGTATTTTTATCACCTGATTTGTTCTAACTGTTCCCATTGAGACCATCAAATTGTGGGCAGAAACGGAATTCCAAACCCGCCCTGAGGGGAAATAGGGAGCACAGGCTAATAACCACTGTGGATCTGTGCTCTCTGTGTGGTGCTGAGGGGAGCACAGAGCCCAGGACATACAAACAGCTGCCACTTGTGTTTAATTGTGGTGCAAGATGGGGAACCACTGACCTTTAGAAGGGTTTGACTTAATGAGACCCTCATGCCTGATGTCTATTTTCAGCCATTTTTAGCTGCCCTAAAATTACTGTTTAGCAAGATTGGACTTCAGGGAGCCACTTTTCTCACCTTTGCTTGTGAATGATGGCACCAAATAAATAAGGATTGGTACTAAATTTGTGTGTGACATTTAGCAGGGTTGAAGGGAAAAAAAGATTCTATTTGGGTCTATTGAGTAGAAGTGTGTGTATTTTTCACTTGGTTTTGGGCTTTGTCTGCTGGTGAAGTGTTTTGGAGAAGAGTAAATGTAGTTTATGGCTTAAGGAGGTGAAACCATGAATTGGGAGCAGCTTTGAGGGGTGTTGCATGACTGTGGTCACTCACAAAGACTATCCTGCCCCGGAAAAATCTTTTTGCCCTGTTCTTTCCAGCCAGAATATTTGTGTGAAATGCAGCTGTAAGTATTGCTTTAAAATTAATAGATTCAACTTTGATCAACTGGGATAGAGGCATTTTTCTTCCATAGAATTTTTATGGGTTTGAACTCATTCGGCACCTTATTTAAAAATGAGTTATTCATAAAGGAGTTGCAGTATCAGAAGATCTCTTCCAGTACCTCTTCTTTTTTGTTCTTAAAATACTGAGGAAATATTGGCCTTTATGGGAAAAAAATACAAGGAAAATAATCTTCAAGTCTATTAGACTTGAGAAACAGAACATTTTTCAAGCTCTCTCACCCAATACAGAAAAAGAGCTGCATAGAGTAGTGTCAAAATGTAAATGGGATTCGATTTGCCTGCCCTTAAATCTAATGATAACCAGTTTTCAGTTATGGCCAACCTTCCTTGCTTGAAGATGGCACAGGTCTACCTTAAGTGTCAATTTGTGCTAGAAGATTTAATTTTTATAGGCCATGAAATGTGAGCTGTGTGGTAGGACAGTAAGTGTAATGTAATATATAATAGGCTATTTAATTTGTTTTAACCATCTTTAAAGTCTCTTTAAGTCCTCCTGAGACATCCCGGAGCAGATCTAAAGGCGATCTTTTCCATCACACTCTCAGCAATTTAAATTTATATCTCCTGTCTGTTACAGTTTTAAATTGATAATAGTATCCACTCCAGATTCATGGGAATGTAGAGACTTGGATTTTTTTTCTAGTGGGACAGGTAGTGAGTTTTGTTGAGTATGAAAGACTTCAAACACCTTTTTCTCATCAGCACATGGTTTTACAGGTCTGAGAGGAAAATGCATCTTGTGCTCGGGTTCACGGAGGTTGATTAAAACATTATTTCAAGGGTCAAGGAGGGGAGCCACTTTTAGCAGCTTCTGTTCCTTTCCTGGAGCAACCAACATCCATTTTAGAACCCAGGAAAGGGAGGGATCGCTGGGTGCACGGAGTTCACAGTCACAGCCACACCCCACAGAGCTCCATTTTGTCAGGATTCATAAGGATGTGTCCCTGTGGGTGCCACAAGCTGGAAACCATCACTGCCTGGTGTGTAGCAAGGATTTGTTAGCACAGAGTGCTGCAGCCCTGGAACAGGCAGTGCAGGGTGGATCCATCACCTCCTGCTAGAACCCTTTGGTTGCAGGGTGTTTGTATGATCACAGCAAGACCATCATTATTCCCTACAACAAAAAGCAATTCACATACTTCCTTGCTCCTGATATAATGCTGTGTATAGTAATTGCCTTAAATTTTAACTATGGCTTGTTTCCCTTAGGTGGTGAACAAGTATAGTCCCTCTCTTCACTGTTTCAAGCAGAGCCCTGACTCGCAACCTCTTCTTATCAAGCTGATTTTGTGTTCCTTTTCTTTCCATTTCTACCACTTAAGTCTTAAAGTTCTTGCTCTTCTTCCTCTGTGACAATTTTTTTTACTACTTTAAGTGCTTGTGCAACAGCAACTCAAAAGTTAATATTGATTTTTACCCAGCTGCAAAATGGAAGGTCTGAACAAAGCAGCTCCTGGAGGAACACCACCACTAACAATATTTTCTCCATCCCAATAATATGCCATGAGATATGATACTCCTGTGCTACCAGTGACCAGGAAATTTCATCAAAGAACAGTGAGCCAGTATGACATGATTTACATTTGAAAAGATCTGGGTTGCATTTTCATTCTGCTCCCTGTTTACCTTCCAGTCCCTGGTTGCTCTTTCCCCTTAGCACGGTTGTTACGAGATGCTGGGGAGAGCTGAGCTCGCATTTACAGGGCTTTTTGAACACAGGTTCTGCATTCCTTCTCCAGCCCTAGGCTGCTATCCCAGAAAATGTCCTGTTCATTGAGAATCCTCGTGCCTGAGTCTGCAATTTTGATATATAACCCTTTTTTTTTTTTTTTTTTTTTTTTTTCAGTATTCTGGGATGGAAATTTTTTTAAGGAGCCTCATTTCATTTTAGTAATGGATGTGGTAATTTGCAGTGCTTTGTCCTTGTTCCCATGAGGTATTCCGTCTCTGTCCTCATACACAGCATTATTCTTACAGGAAAAAATGATGCAAAAAGCTAATTTAATACTTGGTTTGTCCTCCTCGTTTCTCCCCCTTGTTGACACCAGTTCTTCATTTCTTGCTCTTTTATTTCTGGTTGAGAAACCTTTTGTCTGTCTGTGGGTCCCCATTTTCCTGGCCTCCTGGCAGTTTGCATTGAACTTCTGCAGCCTGACCTCCAAGTGCCAGAGCTCTCTTTGCTGATCAGTCCCTTTTTCCATTCCTTGTAGGTTCTCTGCTTTCTCTTAATATCCTGCTTTGAGGTGCTTTCTCATGCAGGTAGGTCTGTAGCCCTTTCCTGTCCCCCTTTTTTTAACTTTACTGCGATATAAAGACTCAGATTTAAAGTAAACCCATGCCTTCCATACACCCCAATCTAACTGTGTATGTGTTTCATATATCTTTGGATGAAATTCTGGTTTATGGCCCATCAGGGAAAGGTGGGATTACTCTTGAAATGTAGAGAAAACTGTTAGTTATTTTTGGGTCGTGCAGCTGGTGAGGCCTGTACCCCCAGAAAGATTAAGGAAGTTTGAGTTGCCTTTGGCAATTATTCTATTTTGTATAGGCTGCTTATTTCCAGATGTTTTTTTTTTGTTTCTTTCACATAAAGCCAGGGGAATTAATTTTAAAAACTGGCATTTAAACCCCCTGAATGAGACATGGATTTTTTTCTTTTTTTTGTGGGTATGTTTACACAAACACAATCAGTTTTCTTAGAAGGTCAGTCATTTTGGAAATTTCCTGAAATTCTTTCCAGGTTTTATGTTAAAAAAAAAAAAGGTATACTGATGTTTCTTTGCTGATTTTTTTTGGGGGGTGACAGACCTATCAGGCAGTTTTCTGTTGAAAATCCAAGTGCATGCGATGACCTTTCACTTGTCCTTTTTCCAAGTCGTTGGGAAATGTTCTCACAACAAACGCAAAGGCTGCTTTTTGGAGCCTCCAGAAATCACTTCTGAAAATCTGCACCTTATCGGGGATGAAAAAGGTGGAATTTATTACTCCCGGGCTGGCAGTTCTCGAATAGATCCTGCAGGATTTCCGTGTCCCTCTGACCCCCCTCAGGGGGCAGCGTGGCCAGGCGTGGATCCACAGCCTGTCAGCCCTCTGTGTGTGCACCACGGACACGCTGGTGCCACGTGGAATTGCCCGTGGGGTTGCCCAGCCCCGTGTGATGGCAGGAATCCACACACACGGGCACGGGTGAAACACTGAGGGCCGTGAGCCCACCCGGGAACGCCGTGCTGGGGCTCTGCCTCCACAGAGCTGGGTCTGCTGCTCAGCTGAGGAGTCTTTGCTGCCTTCTGACTCCGGAATGGGGCTCAGTGCTCTGCTGGGCTGGGTTTGATGGTGTTAATCCTGGGGCTGATGGACGTTTTAAATTACGCTTTTATGAATTCTGTTTAAATGCAGTTGGAGCTCCTCAGTGGGGTTTAAGGGTGATGTGTAATTCTTGTCTCTTTCTTATCCTTCGGGGTGTGGGGGGAATCTCTGCAAGTCCCCTCATCAGCTCTTTTTCCATTTTCTTTTCTGGATCTGCTGGAAATTTCCAAAGTTCACCTCTTGTGTATCTTTGTGCTTGATGAGGTGACAGCAAGGGAGGGATTTGCAAATCTTTCACTGTGTTTGTTAGCCAAGGCTTCCTCCAGTATTTATGTTGCAAGGCTTTTAAAGCAAGGATAATAGTATTTAGTAACTAAAAGCTTGAAAAACTTTATTAATGGACTGTTTATATTTTGTGTTATTCCTCTTTATTGTTTTCCTTTGCTTTCATGAGAGGGAAGCCAATTTAGTGTCATTAGTAAATGTCTAAACACGTTCTTCAAAATGAGCTTTGGGCACTGGAGTGGAGAGTCTGGGGGTTATTGCTTTAATGTGAGGGTTATATTTTTAATATGATGGCACTTGGTGTTGTTTGGTTTACTCTTTAGCTTCACTGTGGGTCGGGGGGTGTTTCTGCAACATGTGGCACTATGTGTTGAAAGTGGATGTTTACATCTGGTATGCATTGGAAGATTAAGGTAGAGAGGATGAAGTTTTGGGCAAGTATGTGTTTTTTGGATGAAGGATAAAGCGAGAATACTTTTATTTCCTCTTAGATTTGAAACATATCATTCTAGCAATGCCTTTGAAACTCTGCCAGCTTTGCCAACCGTAACATTTAATGGGATTTTGGACCTAAAGTGAACTAGAGAACTGTTTTTAGTGGCAGAGAAAAAGGTTAGTGCTTGAAAATAGCTGGGCCTATTATTGACTGCATGTGGTCAGTGGTTTGGCTGAATGTAGGTGGCTCTTTTCCTGTCACTGTTTTCAAGCATATGGCTTTGTGATGAATATAAAACTCTTTCAAAATGAGATCTACTGCCGTTCTTTGCACGGTAGTTTTGTGCTTTTTAGTAGCCATTATTTTGCTTTTGTCATTTATTTTCAATCTTGTTAAAAAAAACAAAAAAAACCAAAAAACAAACAACTTTTTAAGTAAAGCTTATTATTCCTGATGACATAAAAACTGAGAGGTTTGAAGAATGTGGTCATCTGTCTTCAGCAGCTGCTTCTGTCAGTAATATTTATAAAGGGATGCATATACTGTGTTGTTGAGTATTGTAGCTAATGCTGGGATTGTTTGCAGCAGACAGAAACTCCTTTTAAATGTGCACACACATTTTGTTTAATTACTGTGTGAAAATCTCTAATGCTGAATTACAACTTCCCTTTGTTTCCTTTTCATTCTTCCAGTCTTGAAAGTAACATTTAGAGCTGCTTTTTCCAAGGTCAGCTTCTTTTTCCCGTTGTGGAGAAGACAGCTTGGAGTTAACCTGGTGTTTTGTTTCCTTCTCTGGGTGTAGTGTATACAAGGTGCTACCTCAGAGCCCGGGGAACAGTGAATTTTCTAGTTCCTGCTGCAAAGAGCTCAAGGGCACAACAGGTTCTGTTTCGCTTTAACTTCAACAGCGTCCCCCCTATTTATATCTCCGTAAGAAAATCTGGGAGATGGAGCTGTAAATTGTACAGATTGTGGAGATTGTCTGGTGTTTTCAGTGTAGAAAATTCGAGTGAATCTTGTTTTTAGCAGCTCTCAGATGCAAGAGCTGGTTTCACTCAGCTGAGGAGCAAAGTACATTTGGGTCTGCAAGATGCTGAGAACTGCGGGAAGGATTAGGGGGCACTGAGCACGTGGTGAGCTGGTTCCATTGCTGTGAAGTACTGAAAAACAAAGGCAAACTGTTCCCCATGTTTGGGGGAAATAATTTATAGAACTGTGCAGTATGTAAAAGAATAACTAAATGAGCAATTAGAAAACCTGTGGGTCTGCTTAATATATTTTAAATGTATTTGTCAGGCAGTCCTGCATCCTGATTCCACAGGCCAGGCACAGGGAAAATCACTGCTGCACAAGTGGGGGTACTTTCATGATCACATCTTGCAGACTCCTAAGAATGCAATTTGTTGCCTGCATTAAAAAAAATTAGGCAATGCTCTTTAAAACAGAAGATGTACTTTTAAATTCTTCAAATAATAAACCCCAAAATCTCTTCTAGAAGCTGTGGTTACTGCAACTGTAGCTTGGAACTTAGTGAAGTATCTTCCTACAGTATAACTTTTGTAACATTATAACTGGTTTCAAGAAATTTCATTCCTAATTTAAAATAGGTCTTCTGAATTGTATTATGAAGACAGAGGTGGTGTTCCTGGGGGGAAAGACTGTCAGTGAGCAAGGAGTGCTGTGCATGTGTTTCTAATTCTCAATGCAAGAGAATCTTAATAATCCCTCAATGCATCCTCAGTGGTCAAAAAACCCACTCATTTCACTTGAATTCGCATGACTTTGGGGTCCTGCAAAACACCCTCAATATTAGCAAGCTTTTTGTAATATGTTTTATGTATTTTGGGTTTGTTTTGGGTGGTTTTTTCTAGTTCTGATTTAGGACTAGAAAAATGCTTAGTATTTTTGATGGTAGTAATTGCCGCAATTCAGGAATGCTCTGTGAACGATCTCATATTTGAACACACAGCCTAACTGATAAGTGTTCCTCATCAGAAGGGTTTGAAATACGAAGGTGATGGAGATTTTTAGTGTCAGTTCTCAACATGGATTGATAGAACAGTATCTTAAGAAAAAAGAAAAGCAGCACATCTCACTGATGAACTTTGTTTTCAGTTTATTTGACGTATTTTTTTGTGGTGGTCTTGTTGAAAATATGTAATCGTTAATGCCTGTTTGGATTTGCAGAGGTTGGAGACCTGAGGGAGCTGCAGACCCTGGACATCTCCACCAACAGGCTGATGACTTTACCCGAGCGGCTGCACATGTGCCTGTCCCTGCAGTACCTGACGGCGGACAGGAACCACCTGTGGTACGTGCCCCGCCACCTGTGCCAGCTGCCGAGCCTCAACGAGCTGTCCATGGCCGGGAACCGCCTGGCATTCCTGCCCCTGGGTGAGTCACCCCCTCCCCGCGCTGGGGGCGGCCAGAAAACAAACTTTCCGTCCCCAGTAATTAAAAAAAAAACCCAGCCCAACCAGTGAGTCTCTTCGGTGGTCCCCCCGCAAACTCTGTTTGTGAAGTTGTCACCGCTGATGGCGTTGTTGGAAAATATGTTAATTTTAAAAATGCGGGTTAAGGTTTTCGTGGCTTTTTTCAAGCAATAAGGCAGCTATCAAATTTGCTTTATTTTTAGCTAACTGAAGGGGAAAAAAGTTGAAATGATGCTGTGCTTAAATATAGTAGTGTGTAATCTGAGTTCCACCACTTTGGGGAATGATCCGTTTCTGTTTGCTGGATCTGAGGATTTAACTAAGATCCTTCAGCGAGGGTTTAAAGCTTGCTGTGGAATCCCAATAACTCCCTATAAACTGTGTTTCAGCATTAGGAACATCAGCACTGCATAATCCAGCACAGCTTGAGTTTGTGCTGTGTACAGGCATCCATCAAAACTCCCCCACAGTAGTATCCCAGGGAAGAATTCCTGAGCCTTTTTCTCAACCCTGCTGAAGTGTGGAAGTGTGGAAGCAGGTCAGGAGCAGGAGGTGCAGTCAGTGTGTGGGGTTTGTTGTGGGCAGTCCCTGTGTCTTCCTTTGGGAAAGGCAAGTCCTCTTTCCTGGATTTGTCACTTCTCAGCCCTGCTAGGGGCTAGAATGCTGGAATTCTCTGCTGGAATACAGACACACATGCACCTCTGTCCTGTCATTTGAATAACCAGCAGGAGTTTTGCTAGAATACAGAGTTTGGTGTTAATTATGTGCAGATGAAGTTATGATAATGATGTTGGAAAGAAGCTGGAAATTGAGGTGGCTGAAAATGAGATCGTGCTTTCCAAATTAATTACATTATATAGCTTTGATTTCATCTTTTCAGTAGTAGCAATTTTAGTCTTGGAAGAGCTTCATGATCTTCCTGATTTTCCTATCACATTAGTTTGTATTACTGGAAACCAAGTGCAAATAATGTCTCCAGACACGGTGTTTCAGTTGTGTCCCAGCACGTGTCACTGTATAAATGAGAACATGAGTTCCAGGATGCACCATCCAGATTCCACAGTACTCATTAAAACAAGCAAAGTGACTTCCCCTGTTTTAGCAAATATTTCTACCTCCAGGAGACAGGAAGTTGAATATTTTTAATGTTGCAAAAATAAGATGCTGTTCAGTAAGATGAGATGTGAAATATGAGAGGATAAAAGTTTTTGCTGCTTTTGCACTGGTGGCTTATCTGTGAGTGAGCCATGACCTGGATGAGCCAGAGATCTGCTGAACTGTTTTAAGTTCAAAAGGAGGAAATAAATCTCTAATATAATGACACACCTTCTTTTTTCTTTATTTTTAGAGTCAAATTCAAAACATTCGAAAGGAACTTTTAAAATAACGGGAAACATCAAAGACTGTCAATTGACCTTGTTCGGTAGTTCTTAATAGTGACTCACTGGTGAACATTTGGAGATAATTTGCTATCTGTGGATATGAAACTGAATCATAAATCCTAGAGTTCAGAGGAAAAGCAGCACAGTATAAATGTAAATGTTTAATCCTTCCTCTGAAGAATCAGAAGGCTTCAGAGTGGTCAAGATGTGCTGAAATAAAGTAGAAGAGAGAGTGCATTGAAAAGCAAAAAGATTAAATCTGTCTTCTGTTGCATGGGAAAATATTTTTCTTGGAGTATTGCTGGAGTTAAGGCATAATTGTGGCATTATTTCTGCTTGCTGCACATGTTGGCTCCTGGGGGGGGTTGTGGGTATTCTTACCTCCAACTCCATTAGTTAATGGCTGAGTAAGGACCTTAAATGACAGTGGAAGGTACTGCAGAAATATCTGCAAGTGATACTCAAGTGAGTATTGTCACAACAGTTCTTTGCAATTAGGGAGTTGTGTTGAAAAGCAGATAATTTATTCATCTCCTGACAGAATGGTTGGGGTTCTTTCTCTTGTTTTTATTAGACATGTCCATGTTAAAAGAATTATGTTTGGAACAAATGGCTTAATGCTTTTTAAGGCGTGATTTTATTTATTTCACGTGCTGGTTGGCATCTGCTTATGCCAAGGAATCCATTTCTCCTTGTCTGACTGTGTCCCTTGTAGAACCTCTTGTTTAGGGTGATGGAAATCTGCATTTCCCTGTTCCTGGACTGATAAATTAGATTTATTCCAGTGGCAGCACTGCACTGCTGGATAGGGACTGGGAAGGTTTTTTGCTCTGTACATTCTTTTAAGTTTGCAGCCACTTGTGTCTTAAGAAAAACAGTGTAACACTGTTAATAAATTTTACAAAATGCAGTAAAAATACCTGATCCCACTCTGACTTGCAGAACTGGTACATAAACAAGCAGGTCGGTAAAAAATAGTGAAATTAGTAATTTGTCTTGCAGAATACATTTAATTTCTGGATATGCCAGTAGTTTATGAAAATTATTATTTTTCAGCTCTGAATATTTCAGTTTATATTCAAAGAAATGAGACACTGTGGATCTGAGCCTTTGTGGGCCTTCCTAGGAAACTGATCTTTAAAACCAACCCCACAAATGGTGTAAGTTGAACTGGAAGCTGCATCCTGGACAGTCGTGTGATTGTCGTGGTAACTTCCTGCTGCCCCAGGAAAAGGTCTGAGGAAATCTGCTGATCATTTTATATCAATCTGCTTACAGTATAAATTAGCTTTTGACAGAAAATTAACTTAAAATTTCTTAGCTTTAAGAGATGCTCCAGTGCCTGAAAACAAATTCCTCTGCAAGCAGAAATGTGAATCTGATGACGTTGCAAAAAGAAAAAATGATTTATGTAATTAAGTACAAATATAATTAAAATAGGCCATAAATTCTCAAGTGTACTGACAGTACGGGGGGGTGTTATGACAGCAAATATTCAGTGTTATATCACTTTATTGAGGGCTTATGTGCACTTCTTGTTTGGAAAATGGGTCCAGTAATTATCAGTGCACAGTAAACAAAGGTCTCATTCTACCTCAGTATATGGTGCTTTTGTGTCCTTGCCCTCACAGTATGGTTAAAAGAGCATCAGTGCAGCCACACAAGAGCTTTTGTTCCATCTTCAGCCATGTGGAATGCATATGCCAGGGCCCTGAGGTTAGAGAGGAAAAAAAAAAAAAGGGAAAAAAAAAAGAGGGAGAAAAAGAAAAAAAAAAAAAGAATTGGGGTTTGTTCAGGACTCATGGCATTTGGTCATTTCTGGGAGAAGGGTCTTTGATCTGGGAGCCTGGAAGGAGGAAAGTGGAAATGTTTTAGACACAGTACAGTGCTTGCAAAAGCCACATGAAAACGTCCTTTGTAGCTTTAGCCTTTTCAGAGATGGGCAGCTTCCTCACTGCACAGAGTCCTTCAGAAGCGTGGCTTTTAGAGAACTTTTACCAATATTTGTTGACTGATATAAGACATAAAAATTAATGCGGAGGGGATACAAAGAGCTTTTCAAAGTGATGATTTATTTGAATTTAAACTTCATGGATAGTGTTTGAAACTGGAGGGGGGGGGAATCTTTTGGAGTGTAGAAGATGCTTGGTTATTTAATGCAAAGAAACTATATCAAAGGAACATTTATAGTTACAGGCTATTTGGCTTTGGGAATTGAATTTTTCCTACTGAGATATTTTGTCTAACATCCAAAAATTTGCTTTAATTACCTAGGAAATGCAGTCAACTCAGAACTTAGAATCTAAACATAGCCTAAGATAAAGACAGAGGGAAGAGATGAGATGCAGCCTCACTCCCCCCTCTCAGTGCATATGAAAAGAACAGCTTTAGGGCTTTTTTTGACTTGCCTGATTTTCAGCCCATTTGCATACATCTGTGTAGGAACCAGCAAGATGAGCCTCTTTTAAAAATTTTCTGCCATTCTCTACATTAATAAGTTCAACTGTAGCACTTTCAAGCTGCCCCAGCAACCCGTAGTTTTCTGCTGGTTTGGGGCTAATTTGGTTCTGCAGCACGAGGGGACGTTCTCTCAGCATTTTATGTCCCATCCACCTGTACCTGCTGTACATTTTATTGGCTGGTTCCTTACCAGCCTTACAGTATTTTATGGTGTTGCAATATTTTTATTTGTTGTAGGATAACAATGTGGGGTGTTTTTTGTTTCATCTCAAAATATCCCAGAACGTTACTATTTACTGTTTTCAGCCCTGCAATACTGAGCCCAAATACACCATCTTTTTGAGGTGCATCTCTCAGCAGTGCCCATCAGTCAGCAGAGGGATTTGTTCTCCCTTCTTGGGGCAGGACAGTTGATGGAAGCAGCAGATTTTCCTGTGAACTAGAAAGTCTTTGGGACAGGCTCAAAGCAGCATGTGGTGGTCAAACTGTGCCCCTTGATTTCCAATGACTCTGGTTTAAACAAAGCCCAAATTATGGTCCCTGAAACCTCCACAGACTGTTTCAGGGCAAGGGGCCTGTATTGAAAGTCAAAAAAAAAAACCCTCCAAACTTATTTTTTCTCTGTCTTTATTTCAGAAAAGGAATCTTTTCATTTTCTCTTGGTTTCGTCACTTGTTCTCCCTATCAAAGCTTTGATAATGTGTCACTCCTCAGCGTGAGCTTTTAAGGTTTCTGGTGCTCACAGCTGCCACTCAAGTGGGTGACAGCTGAAGACATTCAGTGTATTTTAGGATGGCCACACATTTGGGGAGGGATCACTCAAAATATCTGCACTGGGTGGTGTCCAGAGATCTTGTGTGCAAGAAAACTGTTCAGTAATAAAGGGCTTGTATTACCTGTTGTCACAGTAGGGAATTAGAAGAGATGGTTGTTCCAAATGGAATTCCTGAATAGAAATATCATGGGAATTGTTTTCATTTTTGTTCTGTTCTTGCCCACAATTCCAAAGGGAACAGAAGCTGTGCCCATCCCTCTGGTTACCCTTATCCTTCTGCCAGCTGAGGGAACTGAGAGAGTGGAGAAAGATGGGAAGTCAGTCAATATGACTATTGTCTTGGCTGATCCAGCCAAATGCTTGTTTGCCTTAGTTTCTTTAAGGGACCCATCGAAGTTTTTTTATTTGTATACAGATTTTTTATTTGTGTTTCTCCCTGATGCAGTTTGTCTGGTCTCAGCTCTCCCCTCCCGGGCAGAGGCTTTAAACAGTGTTCAGTGGTTTGTGCTTTGCACTGAACACAGATGTCTCTTCCTGAGCCGCTATCTCGAAGGGCATGGGAGCCACAGATGAGATGGGCTGCCCAGATGATCCCACACATCAGTCCCAAACTCATTTACACTATTCCTTTTAGTTCAGTTTGGTGTCTTTTTAAACATCTCGTATTACTGTGTTTGTCACGTCTTTTAATAGCAGGTGGTTTTACCACTGACTAGTTCTTGTTGACAAGCAAACTTATTATTTCTCAGAATTCTTCCAAGAAACCTAAATTTAATTTTCTAAACAAAACAAAATTCATTCCATACCTATGTGCTCCTATCTCGAGGTATGTTAATAGATTTCTGGTCTGTGAAGGCACTACTTAATCACGCTGTTCTGGCTCCTTTTGACTACCAGCCATGAATATTTTAGCAGCAGTGATGCAAGCAGCACACCTTCAGAACTATCGACCACTTACTGCACCACAGCTCTGCATGGAGAACATCCAGCAGTTTAATGCCTTCTGTTTCCCCGGGTTCTTTAATTTACTGCATCGCACAGACTTGTTTCTGGGTGTTTGCAGTTCTGCTTGGTTAAGGCTGATGAACCCGAGCACAAGGATGCTCGTGGAGAAGTGAGAGTGGGCCAGACACATTCCTGCTTCTGTCTTTACCACCTTCCCAAAGCTGTGATTCCAGTGCCACGGGGCCAGTTAAGGAAAGCAGGTTTGACCTCGTGAACTTGAAGGATGCACTGAGGATTTGAGATCAGTTGTCCCTTTGCTTCTTCAAACTGACTTCAGAGTTCGACGATGCTGAAATTTAATTACTTATAATGGGATTTTTTCAGGGCTCCTGAAAGGGGGCTTTGTTTTGTTTTAGTGATTTTAAATGCTTTCCTCTAAACAGCTTTTCAGCTCATCCATAATAAAACCATTGGCTGAAATTTTACTACCGAGGAGGGCTAATTTATGTTTGCTTGCATTGAGGCTGATTAGCTTATTTATAATTAAAGAGAATTGCTTTGCTTATGATTGTTACTGTGTCATCCCTTCTCCCCTTGACTTTTCTTGTTTTCTAAACCCAGATTTAGGTCGTTCTCGAGAGCTTCAATATGTTTATGTGGATAACAATATTCACCTGAAAGGCCTCCCATCCTATCTGTATAATAAAGTCATTGGTTGCAGTGGGTAGGTATGAATTAATTCAGATGTCTTGTGTACCTGTTCCTTGTAAAAAATCTCCTGTATTAAACCACTGATTATTGTTTTGTGTGTCTGTGATTGATCCAGCACTGATGTTACCTTGAGGGGATTAGTGCAACTCCCAGTTCTGTTTTATTTTTGTAGTCTTTTGTGTTCACTGCTGATTTCCAGTATTTTGGTGTTGAGTTGTAGCAGTCAGTGCAGTTACTCTGAGGGAATTTGTAAGGATAATCTGAGGCCTAAAAGTGAATTTAAAGGTTGGCCAACAGTGTAGCCTTCACAGTTTCCAGAAGTAAAGACTGAACAAAATATTTTTTTAATGTGTTGCAGCATCTGTTTGGTTCTGACATTTCTGTAAGTTATGGGCCATATTTTGGGAGTGTCACGTGCAGCTCCTTCACTCATTTTACATCCCAGCATCAGCTTCTTGTAGGTCTTGGTACCTACTAACTAAGTAACCTTTTTTAGGACTTATGGATTGACAGGTTTATTTTTACATGTGGATTTTAAAAATATCCCAGCCTGTCTCATGTTTGTGGTTAGGATGCAAGAAAAAAGTGGTGTGTGCAGGACACTGGCTCAGTTCTTTCTGCCCTGACAGTGGCGTAAATAAGGAGCAGCCCCACTGATGAATGGAGCCTTGCTGGTGTAAAACGGATCAGAAGAGGATTGTCCCCATTACCCTCTAATTATAAATTTCTGGTATGCTCCCCCTCAGCAGATCTTGCATGAAATATAAATTCCCTCTCTGCACTCTGCTGCAATATGGGAGATGCTGAGTCTTGGCATTTTCAGGTTTTTCTAATATTCCCGTGTCAGCTGGTTGGTGATATTTAAATCCTTGCAGTTGGATTACACTTCTGAACTGGCTGCACTCTCGAGCTTCCACCAGTTTGGTTTTTCAGGAAAAAGAAATTCTGCCCTTTGTTCTTTCAGAACTGATTGTAAATTGTAAGACAGACATTAAATTTAACTTAAATGTAACAGAGCCGTATTGACTGCGACCAGAAACACTAAGGACAGTGCAGGAAATGTTCCAACAGGTTTGGTCCAACCATCCTGCCTGTTTCAGGTGATTTCATACAACCATGTCTTTTATTTTATTTTTACCTTTTAAGCTATCATTTTATACTTAGTCGAAATAATTTTATCTTTGCACTGACCTTTTGTGAAGATGCTGCCAGTTCTCCTTCTGTCATTACATGTGCACTGCTGGTGAGGCCAACTGCAGTATCTCTGAGATTATAAATCTAATATAGACTCACACAATCTGGTATTTTAAAATCTAGCATGGGAGAGACTAAAAAAGTTGCAAGTGTTGCAGTTAAGTTAATTCTTGTAGTGCTTTTGTGGAATAAATTGGTTTCCCCTTAATAAGAAAGGATCAAAAGAGGTTATTTTTAGTAAGAAAAGTAATATTTTATTTGTGCACCAAACAGATATTTGTCTTTGTTGGGAAACCACCTTCAAACATCATAGATTTCTTTTAAGAAAAATTTTCAACATAGGAAGAGCGCTTATATATATATATATAAAACCCCAAAGGTTTTATTTGATAATGTGCTGAGTGACTTTAAAATTGTGTAATAATGGTCATGTGAAGAATTTCTGTGTTCTTTCCAAGAAAGCATTAGTAACCAGGCTGAGGTTTGCATGGGTCAGGCAGGAGCTGACAATCCAGGCTTTAGTGCTCTGTCTGGTCATCCACTGGAGAATAAAATCTGACAAGCTGCTGTTACTAACATAAAGCTTGATTTCTGAAAATAGAATATAAATGGCATTGTGGAAGTAATGGATCTCTGTCTGGGCATCCTGCAGTCAGACTGACTGAAAAAAAAAAAGTCTTTTATATGAGAGGTGATGATCTCAGCACTCAAAATAAATTTTGATCTTATTTTTTGCAGATTGGATTTCATAGGCCCCAGTCAGGGATCTGTCAGTCTTGGAGAAGGCAGCCAATAGGTGGTCACAGCTTTTTATGCCCCAGTTATTTATTCACCAGGGTTTTTCTGCAGCTCATTTTTTTCCCCAGCTGTTTAGTCCATTCTCTGTTCCACTTTCTGACCTCCCTGGATTTTGTGTCTGGCATTAACAGCCTCACCCTTTACTTAAAGGAGACAAATGGCCCAGCTCTGAACTGCAGAAACTGCAGGGACTTTATGTCCTAGTGAGGGTGGTAAGGGGTTAATCAGCTTGAAAATAAAACATTATAGGTTCCTTTGTTGTGATTGATAACTCACTGGGTCTGGATTGCTGGGCAATGGACTCTTGGGACGGTGGATCTCTGATTTCTCAATTATATTTTAATCCCACTAATGGCTTGTGGGAAAGTATTAAATATTTAACAAGAGGCATATTGACTTGCAGTTTGCTGCTGCTCTTTTTTGGTTGTTCCTTTGGGCTGTTCCTCCTTTAATCAGAAGGGATGAGGCTCGTTGTTGTCAGGGACATACCGTGAGATTTTCACATCTGATAAGGTCGAGAGTCGTTACCTCACTTTTAGGTCCAGTATCTGGGAAGGCTGACAAATCTGTGTTTCTGTTCCATTTGTTAGGACTGGCCCTAACAAGTTGCTCTTGGCTTCAAATTTCAGTTGTCATAAACAATTCCAATTCCCCTGTTGACTTCCCCAAGCTCTGAGTCGAATTTTCCTCTGCGTGTCTCTCTGCTCTGATCACTCACAACAGGCATCACGTAAAGAGTCATTATTTTTACTACAAGCTAACTTTCTCTCCTTGGATCCAAATAACCTTCCCTTTCCATATGTGATTTAGGAAGGGCAAGGCTGGTAGACTTATTAGGATATCTTCCCACTGTTGTTGTTTTTCCTTCACCTCCAAGGGGACTCTGTGGATGGGGAAAGGTGTAGAACAGAATCACCCAGTGGCACTTAAAATGTATTTCTTTGAGGTTAGAGTTTGCCTCATGCATTAAAAATGAGAAACCCGTGACTGTTGTCAACTGGTTGATCCAAGACACAGGAAACAAACTTGGGTATGAAAGGCTCCACTACATTAAATGTTTAATAACAGTGGAATTGAGAGGCTAAAAGATTAGCACAAAGTACGTGGCACAGAGTGCATTTGGTTCACCCCCTCGGGATTGGGTTCTCATTGCTGTATGTTGTTTGATAAGTAATTCCTCCAGATGTCCCATGACTAGCACATCACAGAAGGTCATAAAATGTATGTCAGCATAGAAACATAGAATAGTTTGGGCTGGAAGGGACCTTTAAAAGTCATCTAGTCCAACCTCAGCGTGTCCTGCCCTCTGCAAGGAGTCCTTGAGGGCTGCACTGGAGAACAGTGTCAGGCATACTTTGGGTTGGTCATCTGGGTTTCCCCGTAAAGTTACTTTTATGATTTTTTTTTTCTAACCACTTTCTAAATGTCTTGTGTCCTTCTAGTTGTGGTTCTCCAATTCAAGTTTCAGAGGTGAAACTGCTCTCTTTTTCATCAGGCCAGTTAACTGTGTTCCTGCCAGCAGAGGTGAAATCTATAGGGACAGAAACAGATCATGTGCTGCCTTTGCAAGAACTGGCCATGAGGACCCTCTATAACACCTACTACAGGTTTCTGAAAGGTATGAAATTTCTGCATTCCTCACATTACAGAAACAGTGAAAGTGCTTTTCTGGCAGTGGGAGGAACGTTTCAAACAGTCCTTCAAAGAGCTGGGCAAGGATTTGTATTTTAAAAGATTTATTTAATCAAATTATGTTTGAAATGCTGTGTTAGAACAAAAACGTCCAATATCAAAAATCAAAGATCCAAAGACTGTTTCTGAGGTCAAGTGGTACTTATAAATGATTTCTTAGTTGAAGGATGCATAAAGAAGGATGCTTTTTTTTTTTGCGGGAGAAACTCTTTAATGGAAATAGGAGATGAGAAATACAGTTCCTGAGGCAAGATCAGATGCATCAGCCAACAATGCAACTCCTTGCCAGGCAGCACAATCCTAAACTGGCAGACTTGTTATACAGGCAAAAGAAATGTGAGCAGCCCTGGGCCATTTGAGCACAGCCTGACAGCTGAGCTGCTTTAGTTCTGCCCCAGTTCAGACTCAGCTCTGAAGTGGCCCTTGGCTCATCTGGGTCTGCATCCTGCAACCACATGAGTTGGCAATATCTGATGGTAACCTGCAGATCTGGTCAGGTTTAGATGTGCTGCGACTCCCCCCTGTTGATGCCATCTTGGGAATTCTCAGCTTTAAAGGTCAAAAGGAAAGCAGAAGGGTGGAGAGCTGCAGTGGGAAGATTAGAGGGTTTATGGTAGGGGGTCACTGCTGAACCACTGCTTTGCCAGGAAAGGTGCACAAGGAGGTCTTTCTTTCCTCACCCAGTTGTGACTTACACAATGATTTTTGGGGTCCAGCTGTGTGAATGTGGTTCCTGAAGATGATGGTGAAGTTTGGGATGGGAATAGCAAGGCAGTGTTGCAAAACCAGGTTATGAGATGGTTTCTAGGTGGTCTTTACAAGGCTGGGAGGATTATACCTATTTGCAGGCAAGGTGCAGATCCTGAAAAAGATGGATTTCAATATACATACATACATACACATATATGTCCTATTCTGAGTGACCTTCCTAAAGACTGTGGGCACTGCCACTGGAATACCTCCATTTTGGGGAGGCAGAAGTGCCTGGTTCAGACAGGTGTAGGGTAACGGAGTGCTGGGGAGGCAGGTGGCACTGTGTGATTAAAGCAGCAGATTTGATCTGTCACTGCCTAAATTTGCAGTTTCAAGGGTGCTGCTAAATGCTTGGTGGCTGCTGGGGAAGTGACAGAAGTGACTGGACTCCTTTTTCCTCAGCCTTTGCTTGGCTACAGAGTGTGACCTTTTCTTTCTGACGCAAATGTCCTGTTTGTCACCTCGCTGGAGCTCTTTGGTACATTTTGTCTGGGGTTAAACCTTACAGGGTTTGAAAGCTGAAACCAGTGTGATACCTAAAACTGATTTATCAGGTACTGCATCTTGTCCTGATTATTCAGCACCTAAACTCATTCACCTGCCTTGGCTGTCTCTGAGTTTCTAGATGGAGATTAGCATGTGGGGTTTAATTTCTAAAACACTCTCTGGCTTGGGCCAAGCCTGGGAAAACGATGGCTCTTTCCCAAGAAATGACCCTGGAGTTCCATTTGGTGAAAATGATGGCATCTTGTAAGCTGTGGGGGCTACATTTAACAGATTAGGAATGTCCTGATCTTTTTAGAGTGATCTCTGTGGTTGGACCTGGTGAGAATTATGCTGGGCTGGGTTGAATTTCAAGTCATTCCAAATATGGCAGAGTTGGTGGAGTTTGGGCTTTGTAGTGAGTTTAGCTATCCTGCTGGATGGGTTGTTGAAACATTTTAGTAAAATACTACTGATGTCCTTTTCAGAACATTGTATTAGTTACTAAACACCTTTCTAGATCATCCCTGTGTCTAAAAAATCCTTTATGACCTGTTACTGTTTTCTGTTATTTGCTCCTGCTGTAATATTTCCAGCTGGATATTTTGGCCCAGTTAATCTTACTCCCACAGATGCCAAACTTGTGCATTTAACTTCAACTTCTTGAACTTGCACACGGAAAGCACCGTGTGCTTCACCCTAATTGTGGTATTTTGTATTAACCTCGTTGTTGTTTTGACAAGGCCCTAAGAATGTGAGGCAGCTGTTTCCTGAACTGCTCATGGATTGTGCTTGTTGTGTCTGACTTTATCATGCAATCCCTTTGTTACAAATATGTTGGGGTTTGTTTTGTTTCTTTTCTTCTCCAGATTTGAACTTTCTGACTCCAATCTCACTACCCAAAAGCCTCTTGGAATTGCTGCACTGTCCCCTGGGACACTGTCACCGCTGCAGCCAGCCTATGTTTACCATTGTCTACCCAAAGCTCTTTCCCTTGAGGGAAACTCCAATGGCAGGATTGCATCAAGGGTAATTATACAGGAAATTACACTGGGGTTTCATTTGGGAAGAAAAACACCTTATGGAACAAAGCATATTCTTAAGGATTTATTTTATTTTATTTGTTGAAACTTAGCAGCATTTCAGATCTAAAGGCCCTGGCCTGTGGTTGCATGTAAAAGCTGAGAATTATTTCATTCACAAGACAACCAGAATACTCCTCTTGAATTGTTAAAATGCATCATCAGAGAAGTTTCAGCTGGTTCTACTTCTACTGTTTGAAAAGTAATAAAGGTTTAAAGCTAACTCACTTGGAGTTAAACAAGCAAATGTGATGTTAGTTCTTGTTAGAGAGTTCAAGTCAAGCCATTAGTTACAAAGCACGTACCTAAAGGTGGGGAGCAGAAAAGAGAGGGGCTTCAAAAAGGAATGTTTCTGAGGGTTGGTGTATATAATGCACCAGAACCCCACGTGGCCCATATCCTGCTGAAATCCATGGATTTGATAGTTGGCCTCCATGAAAATAAGAGACTGCTTTTCAATAGGAAGATCTTTAAGAAATCAAACTAATTGGTGACACAGGGTGGTGGTACCTGTTTCACCCTGGGACATAAGAAGTATCTGATCTGTAAGCACTTCAGCTTTATGAAATAAAAGCAACCTAGGCATGCCAGATCTGGGCAGCAGCCAGAAGGCTGCATAAATGCTATTTTGGAGAAGCCATCTTTCCTAGAAAGATCTGATGGCAGAGCTTGTGTTCTTCAACTTGCCGCTCTGTTATACGTCAGTCATGTGTCGAAACTCAACGCATTTCACGGTGAGTGAAATAAATTGCTTCCACATTACAGTCATAATATTCATAGGGGCATAAAATGCTATAATCATGCCATCAAGAATTTCTTTCAAGCAATAAATGGTGTTATTTTCTAAGGAATGATGGATCCTACTTGCTGGTCACTAAATCCATGTGTTACCCAAAATAATCCAACAGTGTGAGAGTTTGGAGTATTTTCTCAGTAATTGCTAAGCATTGCTCGTTGTAGAACTTTCAGTTATGAGATGATAGACATATCAGTAGACATCCTTTGGAATTATTAAAGTTACAACTCAATAAAATCATCCTTTAGGGCTATTTTGGAAGAACACTGTATTAACATTCGAAAATGTAATAATTGAAAATACACATTTCTGCATGGTTTTCACTTGTTAAAAAATAGTTATCATTCCTTCCCCGAGACAAGAATGTAGTCTGTTCTGCAAAATGCCTTAATGAATACAGTCCTAAGTAGCTGACATTTGATGCAAATCCACAGAAAATGAGATCTAAACAGGGCAGCCTGTCGTCCTTATCTCTGTAGCTCGTGCACTTGTCATGGTAAGATTCTGTGGAATTGTGGAGGTGTGATAGCTGCTTTAGAGAGATGTGAAGGATGGAGTTTCTGTTCTAAAGAGCTTAAAGTGACCATGAAAAAACACAGGGTAGGGATCCTGATTAGCACATGCCACATCCATGCCAGTAACTTCTGCTGGATTTCCGTATCACGTCCTGTATCCTCTTAGAGGAGAGGACAGTGAAGTGTTGAACTGGATTTCTGGATCTGAAAAAGCACAGATGCCACGGGTGAGGTGTGATTTCTGGGTTAGTAGAAAACATCTTTGTATTTCTAAGGCAGATCTGTAGGTGTCTGCCGGGATGGGGCAGGAAGGGGGGTCACGGTGAGGCTCATGTCACACTGTCCCGCTGCCATCCCTGCCGTGGGACGTGGCACAGAGTGACAGCACTGCCTGTCCATCGTCCTCTCTGAAGATCTGGGCCCAGGGAGGACACTGGACTGCAGCTATTTCATGCCTACAAGCACTAATTTAAGAACCACATGAGCAGGGCTGAAGCTGCCCAGCTATTTTCCTGTCAGCTGTTAAACCTGCTGGCTGTGACATCAAGCCACACCCTGCACCCAGACACAAACCACACGCTGCTGCTTTAAACCCAGTGCAGGAGAAACCAGGAAGGTCTTGAGAACCCCTGCAGTGTTTCCCTGCACTCACAGAGTGCAGATGAACCTGCTTTTTCTGGAGGGTGGAGATGGGCTGATCCCACGTTTCCCAAACCAGCACGTTGTCTGTGTGGAATGGAGCCAGGAGCTTTAATCTTTACTGACAACTGTTCCCCCCCTCCCCTGTTTTTTTTCTTCCCTTCTAGGAGGACAACTGTTAGTTTTGTGGCATACTGCTGCTCCACCCAGTGTCTGCAGACTTTTGACCTACTGAGTTGATAAACATTTCAAACCACTCAGGAGTGCTGCCAGTGAAGAGCTGCATTAGATGTCACATCCATTGGTACTGGAATACCCTGCGTGTGCTCGTGTGCCAAAGCAGCAGAAGTGCCCAGTCAGGAACGCTCTGAGGCACTTGAGTCCTGCCCTATCAAATTTGGATGAGCTGCAGGAACTTTTCAGAAGTGTAAATACCAAGCTTTTAAAAGTATTAACTTCTCTCTCTCCTCCAAGGCAGCACACAAACCAAACACATTCACAAGCTCTGACTTCAGGATTTCCAGTATTTTTCAAATGTGTCTGTCTTCAGGTTGACCCATTGCATCACTTGGGGCAGTTTCATTCCTCTAACAGGAAAACAAAAAATGTTTAATTTATGGCAAATAAGTTTTCAGTTACTCATCCCAGTCCTCTTCACCTCTGCAGCCAGAATCAGGTGTACATCTCTAAACCTACAAAAACCTTTGATGGATCCCAGTGACTTTTCCATAGATTTCAGCTTTATTTCCTCCCTCTCGTGTTAGTATTTCCCCCTGCAGATCTATCCCAGTTGTGTACCACGTCTTTGACAGTTATTTGTGGTATTCAAATCCACGTTCTAAAAGCAGATCTTTCTTTCCAGCATCATTAAATGCCACACTTTATTTAACTGGAGCAACCAGGATATGTCTGGAGACTGAAGATGCTGTTTCAGTGAAGGCTGGTGCTGGTGCCTGCACTAAGGGCTCTTTCTCCAGCCTTTTGAGGGTGCATTTTCTTTATTTTCAATGCTTGAATTTTTTTATTTTTTTAAAAATAGTTCCTCTTTCGTTTCTTTGACTTCTTCAGGAAGAAGATGACTTTTAAGTAGCAATTTCCCTTGGGGAAAAAACCCTAGCAATATGATGGTAAACGTTTATTGTATTTTTACGGTTGCAGAGTGTTGATCTGCAAAGAGCTGGTTGTGGATCTTTTTCTAGATTCAGCATTTGGCTGATTTGTCCAGGTGTGTCAGTGGAGTTGTGTGCCTTGGAGAAGGCTGGAAATGCAGGGGCAGGTGTGTATCTCCCCGCACAGGGATAATCCTTACACAGATACCTGCTCAGAAGGGCTGTAACACTTGTTTTCAGGTACCAAGGGCAGATTTGGTGCAAATTCCCACTCGCTGTCACATTTGTGGGAATCCTTCTTTGTTAGATCTTGTTCGTTTTAAATAAAGAGCAAAGGATGCAGAAAAAGGCCCAAATTGCCTACATGACTTAAAATTTTGATTTTATGATGAAACGGTTTATAGAAAATTCGCCCCTCTTGACTTGTTTTTGAATATACAATATTTTTTTAATATCATGTGTTGGGCTTTTTTTTTTCTTTTTTTTTAAATTTCTATTTCTTAGGTATAAGCTACTTGTTGATTTAGCACAGTGTGCTACTCTGTGCAGTAGGTAGTTACAAGCTGAAATAGATATGAATGAAACAGTTTGTTATAAAAATGGCAAGATAAAGAGACTTATTTGGTAGGGTATTAGCATATGTTGTGGTGAGGTGTGTGGACTTTGAAGGCAGGAGGCATTAAAATGTTTTCCTTTTGCCAAAGAAGCATTTGTTCCCTCTGCAGGCTTCCTGGCATCTCTTCAATAAATAGAGCATCTTAAGAGCTTAAAAGTGTACCAAAAAGGCAGTTTTGAGGGTGGAATTTTTAGGTTGTGCATGTTACTTGTAAAATCTTTGCTGGTTTTACTGGGTTGGTTTTTAGAGAGTTGAATTAGCAGTAAGAAATGTAGAACTTAATCCTTCAGGAATGCAAGTATCATCTACTGTTTAAGAATTGTGAAACTTTCTAAAATAAATCCCATTTATTAACTCTGCTTTGCAGCAGGGGCAAGAGCCACGTCCAGGCAGCCTTGGTGCTGTTGGATTTCTGACTGTGTTTGGACGTGGGTGTCCCAGCAGACCTGCCCACCCCACAGGGTTCACTGCTGAGGCAGCAAAAAATGCATCCTCAGCTTTGTCCTTGTCCTCCAGGCCCCGGAGCTGAGGTGGGAATTGCCCAGGTACAGTTAGAGCTGAGTCACAGACGTGCAAGTGCAGGACACAATCCACTTCTCCCAGTCAGGCAATAAGAGAAGTGGTGGTGTTACAAATACCGATTTCGATACAATAGTCTCGATCAGGAATTTTCAGTGTTATTTTTACTGTGGCTTCCCCTGTCTGTGAAGGAAATGTTATCTTGCAAATTTTTATAGCAAGTTGTAGACTTTAAATCACAGTTCATATCACAATTCAGTCTGTAAATATTTTGGAGTTAAATCTTGTGATCACCTAAAAGGCATTGATGTTTGTTTTATTAGGAGTCAGATAGGAAGAGTGGAGCTTGATTTTATTATTATTATTATCATTATTTATTTATTATTTTCTTTCTTCTTCCCACAACCTAATTAGTTCTTATTGAGTCCATATCAGTCTCTTCATTGTTGTCTACAAGTGCAGTTCAGAAGAAATTTAGCCTGTTCTATAAGCAGGCTGAATCTTAACTAACACTTTAATAGATGATATTTCAAGAATGGAATGTTCAATGAATAAATGACTTAAACATGCAATTGAAGCTGAAATGTCATACCCTATTTTTATAAAACAAGGAAGAGGAAAGCCAATATATAGACTGAAAATGCTGCTTAAATTCGTGTTTCTCTGATGTTTTTTTGGTACAAACAGTGTTTGTATTCATCTGTATCTTTGGGTGATATTGTTCTAGATTAAAATAACTCCATTCTCACTTGTCCAAATTTTTCTAAAGTTGTTCTACTGTAAGAGTATTTCATAACCAGCAACCATGAGAGCCAGCTATGCAAATTGCAGAGGGGAGAGGGAGCTTCTTGGTGAGTGGTGTTACAATGCCTGACTTCTCTTTAATGTTTGGTTTTTTTCTAGGTAATTTTTGATTGCTCTCGTTTGTCAGGTTAGTTCCCACTCAGATAAATTTTTCTTTGTACTACAAAAAATCTGATTCCATCAGTTGAAAAAAATGAGCATTTAAAAAGACTTTTTTTTTGGTCATAAAGGTAGATCTTAACTCTTCACTTAGGGTGGAAGAAGGAAGAGTTTCTGTTGTTTTTTTTTTTTCTAGGCATTACAAAGAGGTGCAGGAGAGAAATGAGAGGAAGTCAAGTCTTTAACCCATTGATATTGTTACAAAATTTTTCTGAGTAAAGATCAGCTCCTATTATAATTAGGGAGCACAGGCATCATTTTTGTTTAGGTTGTGATAACAGGCACCATGTTGATAAAATTGGAGCCCTATACAGAGGTAACTTTTTGTTCTGGCACGGAGGAAGTGGAGGAATCTCTGGCTTTGTTTAAAAATGCTGCTGGAGTGGTTCTGGCACTGTTAGATTTGGAGCACTGTTCTTGGGAACCTGGCTGTTCATCCCCCAGAGGAGCAGGAATACAGGTGTCCTTTCCCGTGTGAGGAACAAGGTCTAACATCAAGAAATGTGGATTTCTCTGCTTTGACCCGATGCTTGTCTTGGGCTCCTACCGAAGTTCATTTACAACCCTTCTATTTACTTGATGAGGTTGAGATGTTGCTGTGAGCAGAGCAGAGCTGTTCATCGCCAAGTTGGCTTCAATTCTTTGCAGATCAAATTCTGCTGAATCCCTTTTTCTGGCCTGGAGGGAGGACAGGACTGTGCTAACACGCGGGTGGCAGCGGCGTGTCAGGTTTTACTGACATCACAGCCGAGCTGGAGACTCGAGAGTGACAGCCCTTTCCCCAGAGAGGATGACCAGAGTACCACTGGTAACACAACAACTTTTGCCTTGATGTCAGTGGCGGATGGATCACCTTTAACTGATGAGAGAGAAGAATGTTTTACCATCTTTGCATTTCTTGCAAAAACTGGGACAGCGACACCGGAGCCCAGGGCTGCTGCTGGGCAGCCTCTGTCTGCAGCTGGACTTGGATAATTCCAACTAACTTTGCCTCTTACCTCCCTCTTAATACTACCCATGTTGTTGCAAAATGTTATAGTTAACTTGTGATGGAAGAGGCTGAGTAAATTGAATCCAGAGGTTTTTATTACTTTTTGTATTAACAGACCTATTTTGTAAGAGACCAAAGGTCTGGTGGAAAGAAATGGCAACGCTCATGTGAAGTCTTCATTGCTTTTGCTTTTATGTGCCCTTTTTTTTTCCCCCTTTTTCTTTGGATTATAACGAACTTGGTTTGCAACTGAGCCCGTTCTGTGTCTGTGGGAAGCATATGTGAACTGCTTTCTTGCTCTGTATTAACCAAATGTCACTCAGTGTGAAGGTGAGCTCGCTAGATGGTTTATTTAAAGTTAGTGGTGCGATTTATTGTATGTGCCTGTTAATAAACTATATTTTTGGATAGAATTACAGTCCGTTAAAGTTAACTAAATTCTTGCTCCTGGGGCTATTAAGCTATGTTAGAATGTAACGTTTAATTTACATTTCACTTCATTTGCATAGTAATGAGCTAATAAGTCTCTTGTCCCAAGGCTGAAGAGGTGGGGTGACAACACTTACAACACTGCCAAGCCAAAAACATCACTTCATTTCACTTAATCCCTTTGTCTCAGACAATGCAGCTCATCAGATCTTGCATAATGGCAACAAAAGCCATATGGAAACGTTACTCCAGACCCTTCCACGGGTTGATCAAAAGAAAAATAAGCTTCTGTAGGACTGTATTGCCACCCTGATAGTCCAGAGGCGTGGCTGTGGTTCGTGGATTACGTCCTAAGCAGCATTCAGCAGCTTTTCTCCCTCATCTAACAGATATCGTAGGAACAAGGCTGCCAAAAATAGGTAGAAATTAAGCATCTGTTTCTCGAGTTATTTCCCTCCTTGCTCTGCAGCACTTTGCTTCAGTCAGAGCTGCTGCTCTCCTCGGTGTGATGAGGTCTTTGAGCTGGATGCTGTCTGAGTTACTGTCGGGGTGAGTACTTGCAAATCCATTACGGAATGGGACCTGTTCTGGTCAAGGTGACACACCAGTTGTAAACCTCACAGGGTTTAGATGCCATTCAGGCTCCCCTGATGCCTGGTTTGTAGTTACTTTACAGTGACTTGCCTTTTTAGTGTTTTACAGTGACAGTGTGAGTTTTGCTCCCCTTGTGATGGAGGTAACCTCAGTTTGCCCACAGCAGGAGGATGTGAGTCCCTTAATGGGTGAGATGGGGGGAGAACAGCCCTCAGCCTCTTAACTTTTACCAACCACTGCTGCGTCCCTTAAGAATTAGAAAGAAAGAAATGGGAGAGCTTAACATCCTTTTCCTTTGCAATTAAAAGTACTTGGCATAAGTGCAAGCTAAGTGGAAACTTCAGTGGCTGAATAATGCTATTGTATGCAGGAAATGAGAGGAGCTGAGATCTCACTTGGAAAGGCACTGGATGTTTTGTGGCTTCCAAAGCCAAGATTTAGGGCCGTTCTATGTGGTGACATTTTGGGAACTTGAGAGCAGAATTGAACCACTGCATCTGTGTCCCCCAACTTCAGCAATTGCTGAATAGTCCAGCAGCGTGTTCTGCACTGAAGAATCCTCCTGGTACTCCCTGGAGCTGGCTCTGGACTATCAGATTGGTGTCTGCTACTTCAGCAAGAAAGAGAGCAAGAGTTGACCAAATCCTTTCTTTATGTTTTCACATTGTAAGTAATAAAACCCTCATGTCAGGCTTTGCCAGCGCCCGTTGTGCCCCTCAGACACCTCCAGCTCCCAGGGAAAGACCTTGACGCATCTGGGACTCGTTCCTCAGGAGTGAAGGCGGTTCTGTTGGAGGTGCTGAAGTGATTTGACTTTCTGATGATGCCTTCCAAGTGGCAATCAAGGGCTAATTTCTCAAGTACCCTGATGCTCTTTTGTATGTTCATGAGGAACGTAAATATTGACTGGCTCTTTCTGCCAGAGAAAGCTGTCACTCAGGGGTGCCTGTCCTGTTGCTAAACACAACCATGGGCCAGTGTTTTGCTGTCATCTGAGAACCTCACCAAGTTATGTCTAAATTGTTTTCTTCAGGTGAGTTGAGAAAGCTTTCTTGTAGTGAAAAATGCAGCACTGGTGTGTTTATTGGCTGTTGCACTATGAATGTTCTCTAAGTGCGCTCTTGTAACAGCAAATCGAACCGTTTTATTAAGAAAGCAAAAAATGCATTGTTAAATCCCCTTTTGGTGCAGGCAGGGTCCACTGCAACGTTAACATTTTGTTTAAGAATGAGAAAGAGCACATAATTCATCATAAAATGCAGATACAGCCTGAAGATGCTGATGACATTGCCTGGATCTCATGAAAAAAAAAAAAGTGTTTTAAAGAGATCACCAGTATTTCTTCTACAGGTAAATATTAACCCATGCTGGTATCAAATGTGCCCTATTCTGCTTTTGTTCTGCTGCTGGATCCTAAAATTCTGCACTTGTAGCTATTACATCAATCTTATTAGGTTTCCTTTATGCTACAGAGTTGTAACCATTGATTTTTGTTGTCAGAGCAATTAGAGGAATCAAGCTGAATATTCTTGGGTCAGTTTGTGATAACAGTGATTGCTTTGCTGGCACTGGAGTTTCAGAGCAGTCTGAGCAGGGACCTGGATTTGGCTGCCTTTGCCTTGTCTCTATTGGCTCTCTGGTTCCATTTTGCAAAAAGCCAAATCAATGTAGATGGTACATGAAGAGAAGAATTACCAAAAAAAAGCAGCTTTAACTTTCTTCATAGAGCCTGGCTTGGAATAGGGCTGGCAAGGTCTCCTATCTGAATTCCAGGTAAGTGTTCCTTTTAAAGTAGGATGAAAAGCAGGGAGTTGTCCAGGCAATAGGTAACCCCATGTCTAAAAGTACCAGGATTATTCTGTATAGTCACAGCTTGCTGTTCTATATTTTTGTTGCTGTAAAAACTGAGCAGCTGCCACGACAGGGAGTTATTTGTATCTTGCCTCTTTGTAGAATTGAGATTTGATTTTACAGTTCTGCTGAGGCACTCGTTGCTCTCACAGTGTAATGCCTCTCCTGTTTCTCTGCCTCCATGGTTGCAAATAACAGCCCTTCTTTCCCCTCTCAGTCCTCACTCCTGACCAGAAGATGATGTTCCCCTCTCTGGTCAGTACAAACCCCTGATGTGGTCCCATTGTCACCAATATTAAAGCAGTTTGTTACCTGCACAGTGGCACAGGTCTGACAGCACCACCTCAGCCCATTTCTGCACAGTTACCCACCTCACAAATCCGTGTTCTGTTCTGGCTGCAGGTGAACTGAGGAGATCTCACCTCAAGTAATGAATTCATTTATAATAAATCAATACTTTGTATCAGGTTTTTGATCTAGCACTATGTAATCCTGGCTCTAAAGCCTCCAGTATGAAACAGGGGGGCTCAGATTTCTCCAGTAGTTCGATCTAAACTGTAGCCAAACTTGTGTCTGATCCCAAGAAAGAGATTTGGGAGGTTTGAATTGAAAACCTCTGATGATCTCCTTTTTCCCTCCTTCCTCCAGGAAGCTCAAATGGTGCAGGAACTGATACCTCCTGGCTAGAAATGTCTTCCCAAGCCAGTGCTGCTCCATCCCCTTCCCATGTCTGTGGCTGTCTCTGCCCAACTGCTCTCTGGCCCCAAGCTGCCAAGATGAAAAATACTGATTCCAGTCCATCTCACTGAAGCATTATCATGAGGTGCTCACAGACATGCTGGGACTAGTCTTTTACTTACAGGCACATTTATCCAGGGGGATCTGGTGTGTTATGTAGCAAGAAACTGCAAGAGGCAGAATGAATTTACTGTTTTCACTTACAGTCGGTAGCCTGAGACCTTACTGTGGCTTTAGCTATTCTTGATTAATTTCATATGTGGATGCTCCTATTCCAGAATAAAAGTGCCTTGTTATGAAAGAATTCCCTTAATTTCATTTGGGAATAAGCGCATCCACACACCTGGTATTTAAATCTGAGATAACTATTTCTTTATGCATTTACACCCTGCTTTGTTCTGGATCAGATCTCATGTGTAGCTAAATCCTTGTATTTATTTAACCAGATCTGATGTATTGCTAAAAAAATTACTTTCTTTTGGGAAGTATCTGGTTGGAAAATAAAAATTCTGCTTACAAAGATAAGATTGGGCTAGGGGAGGCAAATTAAAAATTCTGAAAACAATCGGTTTGGAAGCACTGCACTGGAAAACGTTGTTACATGTCAGGTCTTATTCTGCTGTTTTATTCTAAAACATCTGGCTTTTGACACTTCAAAAAACATTTATTTTGATATCTCTCAAACTGAGAAACACAGCTTCGAAACACGGCTTGGAATATTTACATTTCCTGCCATGAAAATGTTTTTTATGTCTCCATCACCATATTTTCTGATGCAAACACAGCTGGCAGGAATGGTTGGGACTGGCTTTGCACTGCCCACGTGCCAAGGTAAGGAGCTGCCCTCAGAAGTCCCTCTCTCTCCCAGCCCTCCTTGCTGGATGTGGTTTGAGTTCCCCGGACACCGCCCGAGGCAGCCGCTTGTGTGCCCCTTGTGAGGGAGGAACTGGGGAGGGGATGATTTTCCTCTCTGGCCTGTGCTGCTCACAGTGTCCTCGGGCCTGCTGAGTGGCACGGGGGTGATGGGAGCGTGTTCCCCTTGCTGTCTGTGCCCCAGTGTGACTTGATCCTCTGCCTTCCGTGTTTCAGCTGCTCTGCTTTCTGTGTTTCGGCTGCCGGAGGGTCTCGCTGTCAGTGGCAGGATGTGCACTCTGGATGCACAAGCACAGGGGAGAGCTTTCCTCAAGATGTATTACTAAGCTCTTTAAGATTTAATACTCTCTTGAAGTTCAAACCAGTGTAAGGGAAGGCTTAAGCAGCTTAATGGGTTAAAATGATCCATGACTGTGTCCTTCAGACGGTTTAAAGACCCTGCAGCAACCCAAGCGGGCCACCTGTTCCTCTCCCAGACAAACAGGTTCCCCCCTTGACCTTTATTCTGCCACCCTTCAGTTTTGCCTGGCCTGGCTCCATGTGTGGAGTGATTGTTCTGAAGTTTGTCATTGTTTAAAATGCCACTTGCCAGAGTTTAATGTGCACAGCTGCAACCTGAGCCGCCGCCGTGTGTTAATAAGACTAAAACCATTGGACTGTCACCAAAAGATCTGCTTGCATTTGGCATGTCATAAATTAATATCATTCTTACCTGCCAGGGATGATTCACTGCTGGCCCAAAGCATATTTAAGCTTCAGAGGATGCCAACAAACAGGGCGGTGGTTTGACCTGCCACGTGGCCCGGGACTGCTGCTTTTCCCTGCCTCCGCCTTCCCGCTGTTGCAGAGTGTCGGGAAACAGAAGCTCTTTATGGCTTTATGAGAGCTTGTGTTTGTGTGCTGCCCTGGCCCTCCTGCCCCCTTCTGCCAAAGGGCTGGCCTGTTTGTGGGAAGATCTCGCTGCCTTTCAAATTCCTAACTGGACTCTTGCTGCCGGCTTTGGGAGCGGTCCTGGGGGTTAATGCTTGACTGGACTGTAGCCTGTGGTTGCAGCCGCTCCAGAAAGCTTTCATCCCACTGATCTGCCCATCCTAGGCAGGCAGGTTGGGATAGCCTCTCAGGATCCCAGAAACTGCAGATAAATTCCATGTTAGGGGAGCACACTTCACCAACTAACAGCTCAGAGCAGGTGGGTTAAGCTGGTGCCCAAGGCCGGGAAGGGCCGGAGGTGGGAAGGGATGGCCCTGTGGAAAGGATGGAGATCGGATTGCAGGGTTATATGCCAGAGGTTGAACGTGCTCCCCGGAGCCCAGACTGTCGGGCTCCAGTGTGACACAGAGTGCCCAGCAGGGAGGTCCTGGTCTGTCCCCAGGGACATGCAGAGAGGGACACGGTGCTGCTCTGGCATTTGTTCACTCACTGCCCTGCTGCATCCAGGGAACTGCGGGGTCTGATACTGCAGTGCAGCCCTAGGATCGGGAATGGTGTCCCTGGGCTCTTGTGGGGCAGAGAGAAATAGGAGATAAGAAGGGATGGGAGACAGTTCAACATGTTTTGCCCTTCCTCACCGAAGTCCATGGATGGGGAGAAGGTGGGTGTCTCTGGTGGACTGGGGAGATACACATAGATCTCTTTTATATAATGACTTGTGATTTATCCCCGTTTTCCCTCAGGGCTGATGTGTTCCTCATAAAATAACGTGAGGGTGCAATGTGCTCCCTCAGCTCGAACTGCTCCTTTCCTTTCCATGGTGTCCCCACTGCCTGTTTACCTTGGCTCAGCCAAACCATTTGTTAAATACCAGGTTTGCACAAGCAGTCCCCTGTGGACTTGGGACCCTCAAAGCCTCACTACAGACATCAGGAGGGGCAGAGACAGCCTGAGTGAGATGTGTTTCAGTCTGGAAATCCCGAGTGTTGTACGGAACAGGGTGTAGCCATGATTTGGTTAAGGGGTAATTACGGTCGGCGATGCCAACAGCAGCCTGCAGTCCTCTTCCTGTTCCCCACCACAACTGCACACAGCTTAACCCTGCTGTGACTGTTGCATTACCCTCACCATTGTATCCACTGGCTCTTCTTTCCTTTTCCAGGAAGGAAAAAAAATAAATGACAAGGTGTCCACTGTGTGTAGATAAACAGTGAGGAATCCTGGAACAGCAGGAGAGGACACCCAGCTTACCTGCTGACATGACTGTGTCACCTCCTGAAGCGCATTCAGAGCCAGAGCAGAGGTTAGACAGTGTCTAGGACAAGGATTGCAGCTCTGCTCTGCTCAGCTTGCAGACACGTGGTGCCTGAGCTGCATAAAGGCTGATGCTGTCTATATTTTATTTTGTGGGTAGTGTGGGCTGTTGGGTTTTATTATTTTCTCTTTATGCAGGGCTGACATGGAGCTGGTTGCTGGGCAGTGGGGACTGCAGTTGGTAATAAAGGTCTGTTTTCTCACTTCCTCTATTTTTGTCTCTGGGCAGGATGAGGCACATCAGGGGAAAATCTGACTTGAAACAGAAGCTCAATTTTTAAGCTGGAGTTAGACAGTCCTGCTGGGAGAGGTTTGCTCACACCACAGCTGTCTGTCATCTCGGGGCACACGCTGTGGCTGCTCACGCAACAGCAGCCCCTGGGGTGCCACGTCCCTCCTGGACAGGTCTAGGAGGGGATGGTATCACTCCAATCCCCTCATTAGTTTGCCAAGTGACATTTTGATGCCTTGGCAGGATGTCTGCCTGGTTGTTCCCAACCTCCTACAGGTCCTGTGAACGTTCTGAAAAGGTGACATATATCCTCCTGTAAGGAGGGAATGGTCTTTAGCAGGCACTGGAGTCAGGACTCCTGGGTCTTACACGTTTTCTTCCCTTTCCAGCACCTATGGAAATTCTATGTATCCTGTCAGCACAGAGATGTCTCCCTGTGTGTGTGACCCTGCTGGTGGTCTGTTACTTGCAGGAGGACTTTTGCAATCACCAAGTGCAAACTGCTCTTGGGAAGAACTCTGATCTTGGTACAAACCTCTGAATCTCTCCAGGTGAGTCTGTTTTCAGCAAGGTCACCGGATATCCTCACATCTGCTCAGATGAGGAGATGAGTGAATCCAGCTGAGCTGCACTTAGTGTGTGCCCTCTCTAAAATAAACTGCAGCCCCTGCCAGCTCCGCAAACTGCAGCTTCTTCCAAAGCTCAAGTGAAAAGTGCTGGGGTGCCACGGCACCACTACAAGTGTCAACTGAGGGCCATGCTGCAGCAAGCCTAGACATGTACCAGAGCCACTGCCCAGCCTGGGAGGGGAAATGCCAATCCCTCTACTCCAGGGACAGCACTGGGATGTGGGTTTTTTGGTGTAACTTGAGTTTGAAGCAATGGAGAATGAGCGCTCGGCACTGCTGGAGGCAGAAGGGAAGGGCTTGTCCCCTCGGAATTGCTGGTCAGTGGTTGTTGCAGCAAGAGCCTGCAGCTGATATTAGTGGATTTGGGGGTTTGCTGTATAAAGGAAGATCAGAATCTGGCCTGGGGTGAGGGTGTTTGTGCTTTGGCAGTGGGTGTGAAAGGAGAAACTCCAGAGGGTTGGGCGGCAACACGCTGGTTCTGTTCTCTTCCGTAGATGGCCTTCCGGAGACACACTGGGTGAGTGGAAAATGTAATGAAATTCCCAGAGCCTCCTGGTGCACTACCAAGGTATTCCTGCCAGCTTTCCAGCCCGAGATGTTGGTGTAGCTGTAGGGGCCAGGGCTGCAGATAGAGCTGATTGCAGATTAACCCCCCGCCCAGAGCAGGGTTTCTGAGGGAGAGGTTTTCTTCACCTGTGAAACAGCCCACACTGGAGCCACAGTTACCTTTGGGGTAAAATGAGCTGAATCAAGGGCCCACAGTAGATCAAGCTCCTTTCAAACTGCCTTTATTTTTTTTAAAGCTCATTTGTTTATTCTGGTTCACAAACTGAGTGGTACAAACAACAGTAAAAATGTGATGCGTCCCAAATTCTAGCTGCGAGTATGGGTTTCGTGACCACTGCAGCCTGCACAAGGTCTTTAGATCCAAACCATCTGTGGGGCTCAGAGTATGCAAACTATTCATGTTGTCTTAAAAGATTTACCAGGGAGCAGGGCCTCAGTGTGCCAACATCTGTAAGAAAACAGAGACCTGCACCACTGATGGTCCTGAGGGTCTTGTTTTAAGCTTCTGTTGAATAGATTGATCATTGTCCTGCAGCACTTAGCGGTGGAGAAAGAAGCAGGGAGGGGATTTAACAAGTGTCTCATATGGTTTGCGTTGTCTCAGCTATGCTGAACCTTTCTTTCTGCTCACACAGTGGGGTTTTGCTTTGCCTCTGTTTCCTTTGTGCAGATGGTAGCAATAGGTTTCGTTTCCCCCCCGAGCTGTCAAATTAACAGCCTTGGCGAGCTCTCCTTTGCTGGCTGGTTTTGGGTGGTGCTGGAGGATTGCTCCACTCAGTACATTTCCAAGTCTGGCTTTTTAAGCCAAGCTCTATAAAAACAAACTTTGTTTGTTGTTGTTGTTTATTTGTTTGAGAGAAGGGACCTTGGGAAAGCAGATACGAAATTTGCTCTGAGTGTATTCTGTCCGCTGAAGGAGTTGGCTCTGAGTTGCACTGGAATAGCAGATTGGCTTCTTGCATAAATCTCCCACAAGCAACGGGCTGAATTGGGAAAAGCTGGTGGGCAGAGGTACTGGAAACAATCCTCTGAGTTAAAGCATCTGCAGGAGGGACTAATGAAAACTCTGGCCTCGTATCTCCAAACTCCACAGTGAAGCTTTTCCATCCACCCTGTTGTACTGATCAGCTTGAGAATATCACGATATCCTGAGCTTGTGAATTTGCAGTGTGATTTTCTCTTTTTCCCAAGACAATGTCAAGGAGCAGTTGCAGAATGGCAGCCCCTCACTATCTCCAGTGGCATTAATAGCAATATTTAGCTTACAGAGAAATTAGTGATCTGAACTGCCCCATCAATACTGATGCTGATGGAAGTGGGTCCTAACCAGAAACAGGTGAAGAATTAACTTCTTTGTTTTATAAATGTAACAACCCAACCCAAAGGAAGACAGGAGCAGTAGGTTTCCTAAACCTTTACAGAAAGCCTCTGGGAGGGACATAGACCTGAGCCCAGTGCTCCTGAGTCCTTGTGCCTTTGCTACATATAAATAAATGGTGTGTATATTTATAGTATATATAGTTTATATGCTCAGGGAACTTAGCACACATCTGAAGTTCTTTCATTGCCTGCCTGCATGCCTTTCTAACTCCAAAAGCTCTGCTCTTGGCATCTTTCTGTAGTACAGCAGCATGTGTGGGCACATCAGGGTTGGAAGCTTTGTGCATACTTGGTGCATCTTCACCTTTGAGGGTTTACTTTGTGGCAGAGACCTGCAACGTGCCAGAGGCTGCAGGACCCAGGCTTTTGGCTATTTCCTCTATCTTGAGGATGTAGTTTGAAATATTCACTCATCAGGTGTTTCATTTAAACTTGGTTCTGCTTGAAAAAGAACCCGTGTATCCAACATACTGCCATGCCAGGAACAAAAGATACAGAGCCCCTGCTCAGCCTCACATTTGTTCCTCGCATGTGTTCCAGGACTGCTCTCCTCAAACCTCCTCACTGCTTGTTTTCCTCTGTTGCTAGAGCCTTATGTCTCTGAAGGAAGGACCAGCTCTGCCATTTGAACAATCCTCCTCCATCTGCTGCTGATGCTCCTGTTGCTGGAGCTGGGTGTGAAGTGGCAGCTCGGTGACGCCAGGCCTGCAGACACCTCATCCCTCTCTCTGTCACTGCTCGGGTGTTCCCGATGAGCTGTGCTGGCTGAGGTCATCACCAACTTGCATTTCGGTGCTGGGCTTCAATGGTTTCAGTTTGTCAGGAATAGGAGCGCTGCCACCAGCAGCGACGCTGGCTGGGTAAAAATTCCCTGCTGCTCCTGGGGAAACAGAGGCTGCTGCTGTGAGTTCCCTCCCAAGTGTCTTTACAATCCTGCCCTCACTGTGAGGAACAAGAGCAGGGACAAAATCCTGTCAGAGCTGTTGCATGGTTTCAGTTCTCTGTAGGCTCAACCCATGCTCCAGGTTTAGTTCCTACCTCTAGCTAGACTTTTATACCAGTGGAAAGTACAGTCTGCACTCTGATCTCATGGGGGTTATGCAAAAAGGAGTCAGAGACGCTTCAGAAGTTTTCTGTCCGTATTAATGGGCAATATTAAGGGTAAAACCAGGCATCTTGTAGAACATCCGAGAGGCCAAAAGGTCTCCTTTGCTCTGTGTGCGGGGTTTTGTGGAGATGGATGTGGACTGCACAGCCTGGAACCCAAGCTGCTTGTTTTCATTTACAAATTAAAAATAAAACCATGTCTGCATCAGTTGAGGGGTCTTTTTCTCACAGCTGCCTGAACAGTGGGTTCTAGCTGCCAAATAAAATGAAGTTTAATGCTACAACGTGCACTGGGAAGGGCAGAACTGGAGATTACCCTGCCAGCAGCAAGGCACGAGGAGGTATCATAGAAATCCATGGCAGTGCAGAACTCGGCTGTGGGTTGTGACAGATGCAGGGCTGAGGTGCAGGAAGGTGCTGCAGAGTGTCAGGCACCTGCAGTGAGTAACCCCGTGGCTGTGTGGGTGAGGGAGCCGTGTCCTCAGGGAGGCCCTGAGGAGCAGCTCTCTCTTGCCACACACCAGCTGCCAACCCCTGTCTGGCATTCCCATTACAGAACACTGGTCAGGAGGTGGCTGGTTTCCCTTTAGTCCTCTCTTGTCAAGCTTTGTGCTCTGGTGATCACTGGAAAACATGCTTGCTGTGTTGGGCAGTGGTTTGCTCCTAAAAATTGATGAGGAGAAAGCTCATCTTCTGCTTTCTCCTCTGGCCATGCGGACGTGTCCGGTGCCTGTGAGGTCTGTGGGAGCTGGGCACCCACAAGGCTGCAGGCAGGACACTTGTCAGGGGGGGATCTGGTTTTTTTCATGTCTGTTTGATGCTGATGAAGTGGTTTGTGGGGCAGTGATGGCTGGTGTGGTCTCATCTGACTCATCTGGTGCAGTGGAATAAGTGAGCAGGATCTAAATGCTGCTTTACTGTGGCTGAATCTGAGAGCCTGACTAGCAGTGCAGGCAGTGTGGGGTTAGACACCGTATTTATTTACAGACTTCCCCTGCCTTTAGGGGATAAATGCAGGGGAAAAGAGAGGAGGCAAAGCAGAGAGAGGTTGAGAGAGGCTGGCCTGTTTGACAGCTACAGGCAGAGGCAGAAGTTCAAGTCAGATCCTTTGACACCTACCAGAAAGACTGTCTTTCCTCTTGTTAATGACAAGGAAACATGGAGGAGTCTGGCTGGGAGATAGCCCAGCTCAGATGGAGACAGTGTCCTCTCCGAGCCGGCTCTGTGTTGCCTGGACTGAAGGAGGGACGTGTCCTGCCGAGCAGCGCTGTCATTACCTGCCCCCTGTGGCACGACAAGGCTTGTGCCTGCTTTGTGTTGGTGCAGCCTTTTGTGGCCGGCCCTCCGCAGCTCTGCCCTGCTTTGTGACCGACCGTAATTTAACAACGCACTTTGCAGCGGCTCTGACACCATTTGGGTAGATGAAGTTGGCTCAGAAAGCATCCGCCCACTTGCTAAACAATGCCTCAGGCTCCGAACGCATTAAACTTGCTCTGCTCTGCTGCCTACATGCAGCTCTCCAGGTGGAGTTTGTTTTTGATGTTATCCATCCCCCTCGATGGCTGGTGAGCTGGCTAACTCTCACTCCACCTCCCATCTCTCCTGCCCGTAATTTTTCTCGTTTTTGGGAGCCTGCTCGTTGCAAAGCCTCGCACAAGCGAAGAATGGTCTTTGCTTCAGAAATTATCTCTTCCCTCTCAGCTGGTTGGTGAGGGCAAGACCAGAATTGAGACTTTAGTAAAAAAACAAGGGACACTCTTACTGTATATTTGTTGTAAAACTCTGAGCCCAGTTAAGCACTCATCTCACAGGGATGACAAAATGCCCTGGGTTATTGCAAATTCTATCCCTGTTTTGTTTGAGAATTGGTGACTTGGTGCTGAATTTGACTTACTGGAATTGCAGAGACATGAAATTGTTGAGAAACCTTGATTTAAGTTCAGCTGGATGTGACAGAGGCTCCAGTTCTGAGTCAAGCTTTAAAAAAACCCCAACAATCATCCCACCAACAACCAGTTTCTTTTTTTAACCAGAAGCATATAATCTTCCTTGGAACTTTCCTGAAGCACCAGGAGGGCAAAGAGGTGGATGTTGTGAGCTAGAACAACTGGTGGCAAGGATGGTGCTTTTTTCGACTTTGCTAATGCAGGTCAACGTGTGTGTATGTCGAAACTCACAGTGAGTAAAGAACAAACAGCTGTCTGCCATCCTGCCAGAGATGGCTGGGAAATGGCCCAAACACAGTGAAGTCTTAAAAAAAAAATAAAAAAAAAAAAAAGAAGAGGGAAAAAAGGGGAAAGAGGAAAGTCTCTGTCTTCAAGTATGTTTGAAATAATGAAAGGAACCGATGTGCAAAGCGATTAAGAGATCTTTGAGGATCAAAAACCTTGATTCAGTTTTGCCCATGGAACAAAACTTTTCATCTGTTCTTACGTGGACCTTAAAGTAGGGCAGAAGGGTGTAGTTTTTAAATTATTTCATTTCAGGATTTACTTTGGGCAGGAGGGAAAGGGTTCTTTCTGTTTGTTCTCGCTCTTGTTATTCAGTGTCCTTAACACAAAAGGCCAGCCTGGCTCTGACATGAAGAGCGGGGTCGTTCTATGAACTGGTGGTTCATTAGTCTCCTTTTGATATGTCGGAACAGTAAGGGACCCTTTTATTTTTTCTTCCCTTTCTAGTAATGTCTGTGTTCTCAAAGCAAGACATCTTCCCTCATCACGCTGCAGTGGCTGAATCTTTTTCGGAGATTTCCTAAGTGGGTTGTGCCAGTAACACTAATCTCGTGCACGCAGAGCAGGGAGTCAAAAGTCTGATGCATAAGGAAGCCAAACCCAAAGGTTTTCAGTGCTCTGTGCAGTAAATCCTACCCCCAGCTCTGTGTTCACTTGGAGCTGGATGCCCCCCACCAGGTTATCTCTGTGCTTGTGTTCCCTGGTAGCCTCTTGCCAGCAGGACCGTGGAGCAAGGGGAGCCTTGGGAAGGTGGGCGAGGGAGGCTCAGGAGCGCAAATTCCTGGATTCCAGCACTGCCAGCTCGGGAGCAAACGTGCCCCTTCTTGGGGAAGGGGTGCTGGAAGTAGCAGCAAAAGAAGATGAAGGGATCTGGGGCTGTGAGAGCCAAGACAAGAGGTTGGGAAGGAGAGGACAAAGCTCAGGAATGTCCTTATGTTTGGGTTTCTGCAGGGGACAGTGGAAGAGCTCCCTCTTCCTGCTCCAGCCTGCTGTAGCCATTGTGGGAAAAGCCTTCCTTGCAGGCTGGAGTGTCTCCGTGGTCCCAGCAGCCATGAGATGGTGTATTTCTCTGAGCATGGATTTCCAGAGCGGAGGATCCCCAGGACAGCAGGGTTTTGCTCTGCAGGTTCACCAGACCAGCTGTGGCACCCACACACCACCACTGATGGGCCGCTTTCCCGAGCGGAGCTGCAGGTTCGCTGGGTTTAATGGCAGGAGTCAGCTCGGTGATGGAGGTTGTGTGTTGGTCCTGCCTCACTGCAGAAGAATTGGTGGGAGCAGAGGGGTTGAGTTCCTGTTGCCGCTGCAGATACTCAGGAGTTGGCATCTGGTGCCACAGGTGCTTCCTGTGACCTGGAGCCGAGGCGCTGCTGGCCTGTGGTTTCCTGCTCTGTCCTGCCGCGGGTCAGGTGGGAGTTGTGCTCTAAGCCCTTCCCTGGGGCAGCTGTGGCAAAGGCCCCTTCTCTCCCCTAAGGCATCATTACCACGAGCCGTGTTTTGTCACCATGTGTGCAGCAGGGATGGCAACTCCCGTTCCTGCTGTTGCGGGAACCACATCCGCGCGCTGCACGGGCTCTGTCACGCTCTGGTGCCAGGCCAGCAGCAGGAGTGGAACCCTGAGAACAACACTAGCAGAAGCTGAGACCTGTGTGTGACAGAGCCAACACTGTTGGTTGCAGGCTGGAAAAGTTTTACTGGTCAAATTTTCTAGCAAGGTGTGGGGACTGCAGGATGAATTGATCTGCTTTCTTCTTTGTCCTGCTTCTAGATGAGCTCCTTCTGTCTGATCCAGCACTCCTGTATCCATATCCGTGGCAGGAATTAAATGTCACCATTGATACAAGCCTGGTGTAAAAGTCTGTAATTACAAGCCTATTTTGTGAGCAATATGATGGGTGAAAAAATGACCTCCTATGGGCTGGTGATCTCCACCCTCTTGGCTTTGAAAGCAGGCATACATTAATTTACTGCATACATTAATTTACTGCATAATTTTTATGCTGCTCTAACATCATCATAAGCATGTGTCATTTCAGCATATTATCAATTCTAATACAGCTGTGAGCAGCAAAAGGGAGAGAAGAGAGTCTTGGTGCCTGCCTTTGGGGCTGAGGGTGGAGATTAGGTTGCCCATGTATTATGTTTCAACAGTAGCTTCTTCCTCGGTGTTCACGTAAATAGTTATTTTTAGGAAGATCATATATTTCCCAGTAATTGTTTTAAATGCATCAAAGAGCTCCCTGATATAAAGCCTGTGATTTATGGGTTCCCGCTACTTTTTAATAGCTGAACTTAAATCCTGGATTCACTGAAGCCATTTGGAAAATTGGGATTATTCCAAGCTGGAGCGAAGGGAGGGAGGCTGGTATTTTGCCAAGATCAGCAGTGATTCATTCCTACATTCGTGCTCAGCATCCAGTGAAGGGCAGGAGCTGGGAATGCTGTAAGGAGAGCTAGCAGGAGATTATCATGTTGAAGGTGAATCTGCCCTCCCCGCTGCCTCTGCTGCTGGATAAGGTCATTTGAATGAGAAGGACCAAATTCTGTCACGTTTTTCTTTCATCCCCTCCAAAAGCTGATTTATTCATAGAAGCTCCAAGCCAACTAAGTTGCCTCCTGACCATAAGGCACAGAGAGAACTGAATTTTGGCCGTCCCAAGGATGTCCCCGGCGGGGTGAAGGACTGGAGAACACCTCGGGATAAATATACTTTGGAAATCCCTTACAAAGAGATGTTTCAGTGCCTGCTTGGAATGAAGCAATGCCTGTATCAGGTTAGCCCAGCAGGCTGTGGCAGCGTGAGCTGGGGCCCTCAGGGCCCTGAGAAGGGACAGGGTGGACCCAGCACTCACTGCTGGCACATTCTGTCACGCTCCAGTGGCATTTGGCCCCTGAGCACCCCGAGTGAGAGGTGATCACAGAATAAATTAGATTGGTGATAGTACCATTTAGATTAGGAGATAAATCTTGGAGTAGTAGAAAAAAAATGGAAACTTGCTGCGGGTCTAAGATTTACTGGGTTTTGTTTTGCCTGAGGACATTTATGCTTTCAGTGCCTGCACCGGGGTTCAGACTCCATCTCTAGGACATACAGCCAGACAAATACTCACAGATGCTCACTAGGACAGGGGTGTGAGGAATGAAAGGGGCTGTCTGTCCATCCAGGAGCCGGCCCTTGTCTGTCTGTGCAGCTCACAGGGGCTGAGCTCCAGCGGCACATCCAGGAGCCGCGGCCGTGCTTATGGGGAGGGCAAAGCGTTCACAGCTGAAATACTTCCCAGCTGTGAGCCCCTGGGGAACTGCCTGCCCTCAGAGAGTTCTGTCCTCCTTGTCCTCGGGCCAGCTGACATTGGACTAAAATTTCTCATCGCGTTTTTGCTCTCCCAGCCCTGGGAGAGAAGGACAGGGAGATGGTGAAGTAAATGGACCAAGTACCCCAGCGTAGTTCAGTCCCTGCAGAAAGGAAAGGACTTTGTCTCTTCAGTCTTGCAGAGCAGGGGCACAGCCAAAACTGTGTTTTCTTCTTTTCCTGACCTGGTCGTTCCTGTTGTGTATTTTTGGAATATAACAGCTCTGAGAGCACTGCTGTTGTGATCAGGAGATGCAAAAATAAGCGAATTTATGTTTGCAGATAAAAGGCAGTAATAAACCCCTGGACTTCCAAACACATAGAGGAGCATTGACATCTAAATACCAGGAATTCTAAGCCCTTACCTTGCTAATTCATGTGGTATTTGGAGGGGCTGTGGATTTTTATTTCATCCTGGCATTTGTGGTATTTCCTGACATCAGTATAGGAAAACCCTTGTGTGGTAAATGCCGGCTTCTTTCCTCCGTTGGTGGCGGCCACTGAGACTTGGGTTCATGAAAGGCAAACCATCCTTTTCAATACTGAAGGATCTCTGAGGTACCTGGGAAGGAAAAAACTCACTGGGGTTGAATAAGGCTGTTGGCACCGTGACCGGGCTGCCAGCTGAACCGCTCCGAGCAGAGTCACGTCTCGTCTGCAAGATCCAAGAGTCTGGGGCCTGGAGTCCATTGGGTGCTTTCAAAAGCTGTAGCTTGGAAATAGCACTGAGAGCTGTTTTATCACAGCCTCTTGAAAGTGATCTGTGCATAAAGGTTCTGGGTACAAGTGCTGGCCCTAAGTCAGTAACCCGGCCTTCAGAAATTGCTGTTTTTATTGCAGATTAAACTGTAGATTGGGTCGTTTAGATTTGTAATGGAAAAATATTAGCCAACGTACTTTCCTCCCCTCCACCCTCTATCATCAGGGCATATATCAGATTGCACTGTCTGGCAGGGAGTTCCAAATGTTATTTGAGAAGAGAGAGGAATGCGAGCGATGTCAGCAGAAAACAGCTGAGTAGCGGTTAAATTTCTTTGGCCTGAACCTGCTCCGCAGGGAAAAAGAAACGCAACAACTGGACTTGTTTCATTTCACCCCAGCACAAACCATCCTCTGGAAACAGATGATGTTTGTGAGCAGCTTCTCCTCAGGAGCTGGGGTTTGGGGATGCTGCTGGGCGGACAAATCCTGCTCTGCTGTGGACGTGGCAGGTCGAGCTCAGCGGGGCCAGCCCTGGCTGGGACCTGGCAGGGCACCGGCTGTTACTGCTCCTCGTGCAGCTGGAGCCTGTTACTCTAGAGGGGCAGCTTTGGGTTGCATCTCCGTGGCCTCTTGAACTTTTTATCTGCACTGGCTTTAAAGATAAAAGCCTTAAGAGCTGGCTCAAGTGAACTTGCTTGGCGCTGCGAAAGAGCAGTGGAGGTGCGTGCGAGGATACTGTTAGCTGAGAACTTGGGCTGAGTTAAATGGTACCCTTAATCCCCTTGATACGGGCAGAGTCAAGTTAAAAGGTCTTCCCCACTTGGGGTGAAGGCTTTGCACGTGCTGGTTCACGTAAGGGCAGCCCTGTCTCTGCAGCGAGAGCCCTCTGCTCTGCCGGCGTTTGCCTTGTGGCCGAGGGAAGGAGTTACTTCTGCAGGGTCTCAGTCACAAGCGTGGCATTTTTGGTCCATGGAGGCTTTTAAAATAAGCAGCAATGGAGGAAGCAAAGAGCTAGAAATGGGATGGCTAAACAGGAGAACACAAAGTAAATACAGCCCTTCTATCAGTTCTGCCAGTCAGCCTGCAGTGTGACCTGGTGTCTTTGCCTTGCACTCCCCATTTTAGCTGCATTTTGCCTGGTTATTCACAGAGCTGAGACCCACGTTTTGCTTTTCATCCTCACAGCAGTCCCCTGACGTGGTCGTTCTTGGGATCCTCCTTGTCTGACTGGGGTTTAAGGCCCCTTCCCCTGCTGTTTTCCTCAGTTTGTCCCATTTTCTGCCTCTGGGCTGCTCCAATGGGACAGTTTGGTCTCCTCTCTGATGAAAACCCAAGTGAGCAGGAGAACAAGAGACAGCTTTGCTTGGATCCCTCCCCAGCTTTGTTAAGGCTCCCAGAGGGAGATTTTCAGCAAGGGCTGAGATACCTGAGTCAGGTTTTTAACTAGCCCCTGGTCTTCAGGGTTGTCTCCAGCCTAAAGTGTTGGCTGTGCTTCACAAATGCTTCACACTGAAATATTTTCCAGGTGTAGTGTCCAAAATGCATCAGGTACTTGGGCCTAATTCCCATTGACTTCAGCAGGAGCTCTGCCACTCTCATTGCAGGAAGTGTGGACAGGTGTTAAAAGTCAATTTTTGGGAGTTTATTTTTCTTACCAGTGTAGAATAATTTCTTAAATTGAGGAACTATTCCTGATAGTTGAGATCTTCATTCTACACTAGAAACATTGGGGCTAATAATTCATATTGGATATAAAATTAAATTCTTTAAAAAATATATATGAATAGTTTTTCATTAGGGACTGCAGGAATGACACCAATGTATTGAAACAGTACATGCAAGATCTCACACAAAATCCTGCTCTGAATCTTCTGCCTTTGAGGGTGTTTTCCTCTCCTCCTCACCCCAGTTGTTGGAGTGCTGGTTGTGTTGCTGAGAATGGCCTTTTAAATAGAATACATTTGTATTTGCATGCAAATTGGTAGGAGGCAGCTTGCCTGTAAATACTGTGCTAATCACTGCAGGTTCATCAGGACTCTGATGCCTAATTGCCGCGGGATCGGTGTAACCCTCCGTAGCCTGATCCAGAGCACGAGGAATTGTTGCATCTCCGTAATAAAGCGGCTGTGCTGGAAGGTGAGCGAGCACCTACTTGGGATGTGTGTTATCGTTCTCATCAAGGTCAGAGACGGGGTTTTTTTCCCCTACCAGATATACATATTCATGGCACCTGTGCACGACTAATGAGTCGGAAGATTAAATGGTCGTGGATTAAGAGCAAACCCTCCTGTTCTGCTAATTAGATTGGAAGTTACTTGGTTCATCTGATTAGAATTCTGAATTCAAACCCACTCCCGACACAGGACACAGCCTCCTCCTCAGCCACCTGCAAACTGGGCCTGAGAGTCGGGCTCAGGGACGGGTTAAGCGTTTCATGCAGTCCCCACAGATCTCAGGGATCTGCAGGATCGCTGGAATACCCCCAGAACTTCCCCAGGGAGAGGCTGACCCGGGACAGAGGGGCTGTGCCGCCAGGGTTCGCTCCCACACAGCATCTCCAGCCGGGATGGATTTCATGGCAGGGTTTTTTTTAATATTACAGCAGGGACATTCCTTCTAGTCCCTGGTAAAGGACGTATCACCTCAGATACTGAGAGAAGTCTTTGCTCTTAACTGCCATGTGTTAAAATATCTGTCTTTTCAGCACATACTGAGTTACATAATGAGCAGCCATGACTCCAAGGAGTCCTTGCCCTAAGGCCCCGAGTGTCACTGCTTCTCCCTAAGCTTGGAAGCAGTTGTGCTGTTCCCAGGGCTTGGAAAAGGCCTGCAGCATCCTGGGGCTTAGAGAACCTTGGGAGACAAATGGCCAGGCCTAACAATGGGTGTGAGTCAGCCCCTTTGCCATCAGGTGATTCGGTTTCCTGTTTCTCTGCTGTCTGGGCTGCTTGTTTTGGGGAACAAATCCTTACTAAGGTTTTATCTGTAACATCCTCACTTCCACCAAAGGATCCCTCTGTGGTTATTTTCCTGGCTGGTGCCGTGCAGCACTTCCTCCTGCTCCCCAGCTGCTCCTGCTCCAGCTGCCTGTGCAGGGCTCTTGGCACAGCTCCTTCATGGATCCTGCTCCAAGATGCTTGGCTTGACTTCATGGCACCCGGGAACATTTGTCCTTTCCCTCTAATCTCCTGAACTGCAGGAACGTTCGGGATTTGGGCTTCAGACCCTGCCTGGTTTTATTAAGGTGTGTAAAAGTGGGGAAGAGAGGCTGTTTAGATATATAGGAAAAAGCCAATGTTTTGGGGCTACACTGTCCTAGTTCTTTTTTTCCCTCCCTTTTCTTTTTTTTTTTGGTATGCATGCGTTTATTTTAACTTCTCTGTTTGAAGGGTCTGACCTGTGTGTTTAAAAAAAGAGGGCACTGAATGAGAGGATTTCAAGAAGTTTTCACAGGTGTATTAAAACAGTATAAGATTCCTGTTTCCTTAATGAGAATGGGAGCAATGTGTGTCTTTCCACCACAGATATGAAACAAAGGGAACTAAGAAATGTGTTGGCATTCAAAAGAACAGGAAAGTAACACTGTTCCTGTCACTGTTAGAAGGTTAAAATCCTGCTTGGCAGCCTATAAACTATTTAAATGATCCTACAGAAATTCCACTGACTGAATCATTTTTGGGATTTATAGCTAAATCCTTCACCCCAATTGAAGACACAATGTACTCATAGCCCTGCCGGAAAATACACCTTAATGAGGGGAAATTGTAAAACAGGACTGAAAAAAACCCACAAAAAACCACCACCCTCTTCAGCAGAGGTCCTTGCTGCAGTCCTCACTTCACATGGCCACTGAGATGATGGCAGCTGTGCTGCTGTGATCATATGTGACCTAGATTTTGCTCACAGTAGTCCTGTGCTCTCCCTGATCTTGTGTAGGCCTGAATGAATTGAATGGGAACATTTCTGGATGCTTTCAGAGAGCAGTGATATCCTTTTCTCCTTCTGTCTCTCTTTCTCTTCAAACCACGGCATCTGTTCCCCTTGTGGTTCGCTCCCTTTGCTCTCAGGGCTTGTGAAAGAGGACGGGGCTGGTGTGGCTTTAATTTGGGGCAGTGGTGGATGGGGAAATCAGGGCAGGTGTGATTCCTCTGTGGTGTGCTGAGACTCAAATCCGTGGATTTTAGCACTGAATGTGCACAAAGGAGGGGAGAAGGGCCGTTGGGAAGGTCAGGGGTGAGACTTGCAGCATCAGGGAGCCCTGAGATTCTGCACGTGGTATCAAGAATGCTTTTAGGTACCATTCACATTAAGCTCTTCTTCCTGGGCTCGGAAATGACCCTATGCAAGCTCCTAATTCTCTGTGGGAGAGAAGTTGGAGAGGCTCAGCTCCTCAGTGCTTGCCCAGGGTCTTGTTAATGCTGTTGGGCTGGATTAGGTGTGGGCAGCAATAAGCTCATTTCATTCCAGTGTCCAGCAGAATGTCTGGGACCATCCCTGGCTGCTGGACTGGGACCTGCTGGTCCTTGGAGCCTCTCTCCTCCTGGACATGGCTTCTGACTCCTCCATTCCCAGCTCTGGCACCAACACTGCCCGTGGAGGTGAAGGACACTAAACAGATGGGGTTTGATTTCCCCTGGGGGGAGTGCAGGGCCCTGCAGCAAAAGAGGCTGAAGCAATTTGTAGGGCAGTTCCTTCCTTCCCTTCCTTCCTTTCCTTCTTCCCTCCCTCCCTTTTGAACATTCAGCTCTTCAGGATCAGATGCAAACTTTTTTAAACCGAAGCAAGTAGCACTCACAGAGTCCAATGGAGACTTCAGGATACTGTTCTGGTGGGAATAAAAATAAACACTCATTCTCTGCCTCAGTTCATGTGTAAAATGAATTGTAATGATCCCATCATCTGCTCTGCAGAAGGCCCCGAGGATGACTCCTCTGTGGTGCTGTCTTCAGTTACAGAGCTGTTCTGACAGTGGCGAGTGAGTGTTACAGGTGGTGGGTGGGGGTTCCTTCCGAAATTTTATATAACTCCAATATTATCTGTTCCTGTGATTGACTTGACACATGAATTCAAAACAGTTGGAGCTTCTCTCCCACTCTGGTGTAGCAAACTGGATGTGAAAATGACACTTCCCCTCCCCAGAGCTGATAGTTTGCTGTTCCATGCATGGTGTTGGGTTCCTTTGTTCGCTCAGTGTGGCACTTGGCAAGTGGTTTTTGCCACTTCAGGGTTGTCAGTTCTGTCTGCTACAGGCCAAGATAAAGCTTCGCAAAAAGCCTTTCAATCCAAACAAATCTTCTCTGTAATGCTCTGACTCGATGACAAAGGGACCAGGAGCCTAGAGGTGGTTCGGATTTCTCTGCACCCCGAAGTGTGCGCTCTTCCCTTGTCATGCTTTTATTTGAACGTGGTATTTCCTACCCTGCTGCAAACACCGGGGTGGTTTTTGTCTTGTGACTCGGCAGCGCTTTGCCGTGACATTCCTCTCATAAGGAGTCGCTGATAGCGCTGGACGTGCTGCTGCTGCTTCCAAGGCTTATCAGGGGGTTGTACCCAGAGCGCTCAGATAATCCCCAGGGGATGCATTAGCAGCGGGAGACCCGCGTGGAGCACTGCTGTGATACACTCGGGACAGAAAACACGGCAGCAAACCCGCGGTCCTCGGGAAGGTTGGGGTTTCAGTGCAGCAGGGCGTGAAGAAACGTGTAAGGAGTGTCCTGGTCCATAGTGGGAATGTTCCATCCGTGAAGAGACCTCAGTTATCACCCACAGCACAACAAGGGAGCAGAGCTGGGCAGCAGCATCTGTGCTGAGCCCAGTGTGCCCCGGCCATTGGTCCTGACAAATGTGACTCACGTGAGAGGTGTTCATACCAACGGAGCTTGTTCGGGTCTTGATTTTAGTTGGAGAAAACAGATCAAATTTGTCATGGGGTTCACAAAGGTGCCTGAATACTGAGATCCTCAGCAGCCATGGAGCCATCTTAGTGGAATTTGTAGCTTTGTTGACGTGAAGCCTCGTTTTTCCTTGAATTTTATTCTGTTGTATTATTCCTTACACACCAACAGCGTAAGGGAACAGACATGGATTCAGAATTACTGTCCCTTCAGATTGTATGCAAATGGTCTGACTGAAATAATACATGGATATTTGGGCTTGTTTTTACCGGCTCCTGTAACGCAGAATGCAAATCACAAACCACCCAAAGGTGCTGGATCCTGTTCTGTGCTCCAGGCTTTTTCCATGCAGTTTGGCGTTGTCTGAATGCTCAGCTCCCGGTGGGGGACTGAGGGTGATACACACGGAGGGACAAGGCAAAAGCCATAATTCACGGTCAGACAGACCTGAAAGGAAACTTTTCTACTGGAAGGACCTCTCCTGTGTGTTGTGTCAGGACTGTCACAACCTCCAGGTGCCAGAACACCCTCCAGGGCAGTGGGATAAGGATCCAAATGCAGGAAGACAGCAGTGAATCTGCAAAGTACATGCAGTCCAACTGCAGAGCCAATTATAATCAATGTAGGTTGTTTTAAGGGACTTTGCAGGAACCAGGATTTGACTTCACAAGATGAAATGAGAAATTTAACAGGGATGAAGAAAGGCGTTACCACGCTATTCATAACACTCCTTGTTAGAGGCTGCCAGCTCCTTCCTGCATAAAATGAAGGAAGCTACAGGTGATGGAAAAATAAATTGGTCCCTGTGGGCACAGTGATTTTGACTGTACATGTGTACTGGAGATGAGGTCGATGTGCTGTGAGCTGCAGGTGAAATGGCAGCGGCGCTACCTGGAAACCTGCTCTGCGTCAGCTGGGGGAGCTGCTCGGGGATGGTCGGGGGGGAACGCTGCGTTTTCATCCAGGCTGAGGCCAAAATAAACCTTCCCAAGAGCGCAGGGATCGCTTGCTGGAAGAGTAAATGGCAGGTTGTGTGAACCCTTCTGGGTTTTCTGTCCTCCTCTCACAGTTGTACTTTGCCCCGGGGTCTTGCCGAAGCTGCGGGAGAACATTGTGGTTTCAGGGGAAAATTGGATGTGGTTTTCCTGCAGGTCGAGCCGGATCCTCGTTGCTGGCTCGTCTCCTTGCGTGCACTTTGGAAGCACTGAGCTGTATATGGTCCTGAAAAACGCCTGCAGCTTTTATCCCCCCTCCCCATCCAGCTTTGGCTTCAGTCTGGAGCAGTTACGTGGGCAGGGTGAAAATGTTCTCTGAGTGAATCGCTCATAAACACAGTGCCTGTCCTGTAATGGTTGGGATTGGAGAACAACAACCCAATAAACCAAAGTCTTTTATTTCTTCCCTTCTTGTAGATCACGTGCTGAAGGCTTTCAAAGTGCCTCTGTCTCCCAGCCCTGAGCCTGTAGCAGAGACCACAAACTGCATTAGCCAGGGGTGCTGAAGGACAAGGATTTGCTGGCTTTGCCTGCACACTCACAGCCAGGGGAGGTTTGGAATCTGATTGGGTGAGTCCAAAGGTTTTCAGCAGCTTTTCTTGTCTACAGTAGGAATATCTAACCCAGGATGCTTCTGACCACCCCCCTGAGGCTCTCTAGTCTCAGGAGGGGCTTCTGCTCTGTGTTTTTCCCTGGATATTTGGCAGTTCCATGTAACATCCCAGAGCTGCTGCCATGCCCATGGGGCCACAGAGAGCAGCTGTGACAGGACTGTGGGTGCTGGGTCTGCCTGGTTTTGTCTGAACTTGGCTGAGGTGGGTCAATGCTGACAGAGAGGGAGCAGCCTTGCCTGGATGACCTGGATTTGCTTTCCAAGATGTGGAAGTCCAAGGAAAGTCCGAGAGGTCCAAAAGCTGCTTTCACCTCTGCTTGTTCTGCCCAGAGAGAACTGAGAGCGACCAGGTCTTGTTCCCACTGCAAGTTTCCCAGTGAGGCACTTTCCTCAGCCCAGTCCCACCAGGAATGTGCATGATGATGGTGTCCTTTTATCTTTTCCGTGGCCACTTCTGAGCTGACAGCTTCACATCCAAGAGCTTTCTTGTGATCCATGGAGAGTTCTGTGAAGCTTCTCTCAGCTGTGTCACAAACATGAAGGTTCTCTCTTATGGTTCAGGTGCACAAAGCTAATGACTAAATGGCAGAGGAGAATTTGCCTTAGGGGGTTAATTTAGTGCCTCTTGTTACAGCACATGATGCTGCCCTTCAGAAATGGGAATCCAGGCTCACCTGGTGTAGTCTGTGCTCCTCCTGATGACAGTCTGTAGGTTCAAACTAGTTTAAGGGGTAAAATATCCCCTTCCAAGGGAGCTCAACATATATTCATGGTGCTGGAAATCACCTGGATGCTAAAGCAGTGCTGGAATTATGACAAGAAAGACTCGAAATTATGCACTGGGTATTCAGGTTCATTTTCTGCCATTTTCTCCAGGCTGATTTGGTTTTGTTGTTTATTGTATTAATTGTGCTCTATACCCCCAGATTAATGGTAAATTGACTGTGCAGTGAGTTGCTGTTCCATTCATGAGACCCATGGTTGTGTTGAATTTTGGCAGTACCAGACTCTTCTCCCCTGGCCTCTGAACTCCTGCCTGGCTTTCCCCAGCCTTTATAAAACCATCTACTTGTTCTGCTGGCCATGGCCAACAGCTCCTCTGATCCCTGAGGAGCTGACACATTCCCTTCAAGTTTCTCTCCCGTCTCTCTTCATTCTCCTCTTTTCCTCCTCCCCATCCTTGCTCTGCACAAGGTGCACCCAGAGTGGAGCAGTAGGTTTTGCACAGGGGAGAGATCCCACAGGACACATCCACAGAGCCTCTTCCTCTGTCCCCTTCCTCCACAGACTTTCTCTGGTCTCCACAGACAGAGAGAGCAGGAAAATTCTGCCTCCCATTAGTTTTCTCTGCAGTTCTTTCCCTGTATCTCCACACTTTCTCTGTCTGGATTATTGCATTTGGGGACAAAGATTTTTTTTTTTTTTTAATAATGTGCAGATAGATAATATGATAGTGAAATACAACACTTGGTAAGTGGACCACCTGTAATCTTGTCTTCACAGCTCTTTTTCCCGTGCTTACATCTTGACTGTAAGATTTGGGTTTGCACATTTTCCTCCCTCCGTGGCTCAGCCACCCTGGTACAAAGTGTTGGCTTTATTGGATGTAACAGGTCCGAGAAAGTTGCTTAGATCTTCATTTCTGAGCTTGGCACAAACAATGTGGAATGAGCATTTTCAGTGCTGCTCTCGTTACGAAGGGAGAACTTTTCCCTGGAACTCTACAATAATTTTCAGAAAAGAATTGGGAGCAATAGGTGTGAGTGACAGCTCTCCCCCCCAAACCTTTTCTATTAGCTGACAGAAAGGATGCCATTTGCTTCCTTTGGAAATAAAATGAACAAAATAGTGAGAGCAATACCTGAAAATACCAGGTAAAAAGGGGTAGTGAAAGGCAGCCCTGGTGTCTGTTGAGAAGGGACATTGTTCTTATTCAGCCTCAGCCTGATGAGAAAATCACCTTCCAGACCTGACTGCATGACAGGCTATTTTGAGGAGAAAGGCTCTCTACATTGCCTGGCTGTACAAGGCTTTTAAAAAATATATATATTAAATGTAGGCAAAAGGATTCCAGTCCAAAAAGTCATGCATGTAAAATGAAAGCTCCTCGAATCTTTGAAAAATCTTCCCTAATATTATATAATAAGAAATACATAACCGGGCCTATTTTTACCATCATTTTCTTTCATTTGATGACATTCAATAGTAAGATTTATTATTACCCACATGGAAAATATCCTGCCTGGGGGTGGTTGAAATAGATCCTGCAGACAAGTCATCAATCAGCTCGTGTTTATCTCTTCGGAGATCAGCGATTTCAGTGGCAGGAACAATTTCAACCAATTCGAGAGTATTTACTGATAATAAAGGGAAATGTTCCCGTGGATTTACACTGCATCTCTCTCCCCAAGGGGTCACACAGCGTTTTTGCAGGAGGGCTGATTTGCTGAGCCCTCATTTAAGGACGGGGCAGGGCCGGCTCTGCGGTGTCCCAGCCCTGCTCAGCCTGACACCTGCTCTGGCCGTGGCTCTGTCCCTGTCCGGGAGAAGGTCTGACTCCCCTTGCAGAGGGTGGCACACAAAGGGCTTTAAGATAATACTGTCCCCTCTGCTAATGAGTTCAGCTAAAAGGATTTAAGGCTAATGCAGGCAAAAAGATCTTCTACATCAGCTGAATTGCATGCAAAACGGTTGTCTTACTTTTCTGCCAGGTGAATTGCAGCTTCTGCCTGAGCTCTGCCATAACTGCACAGCAGAAGGTCTCGTGTCTGTGTCCCTGATGGAGAGGTTTTTCAGAATTTTATGACAACATTCGGAATATTTATAGGTATTGACTGCAGGGTTCAGGACAAAGATCTGTTGTCCTTGAGGCAGAATAACAACCCTGACTTTACCTACTCTTTGCGTCTCAGTGTAATCAGTCTGGAAATAAGACTGCAATTGGTACTTAACCCGTGTATGGCACAAGTTTTCTTTCTCTCACTTTTGCTTTTATTCTTTGTAAAACTCTGTATTTATACTGCCTGAAACAAAGAGCACTTTGAATCATAACATGAAGAGTAATTTTTTAAAAAAGTTATAAAGGGGGTCTTTTTTCGTTTGTTTGTTTGTTTGATTTCTGTGTTTTTGCCTGAAGACATTTTCTGGAACATTCATTTCTGTTTGAGAGGAAACTTGCTCTGTGTGGACAATAAAGATGTTAAGATTAGGATGAATGTCTATGGGAGATAATAATAATAAATGAAAAAATGCACCAGTCCAGCACTCACATTTTCCAGGAACTGCAAGAACTCAGTTCTGGGCTGTGTTTTAAATCTGAGCCCCATTGTTCCGGACTGGGTTCCGAGTCTGTCGGAAAGACTCCTTCTTTGTTCCTTTGAGCTGGAGCGTTTGGACCAGTTTCATATTTTAAGCGCAGTCTTTAGTCTGTACATTGTATTTTCATTCTTGCAGCTTTGGGATGTAAAGCAAAGCATCTTTTCCCCGTTTCCTGCTGAGCATGAGCAGAGAACACCAGCAAGAGTAATCCGACCTGCGGGGAGCCCGCGTGGGGACAGCCAGCAGCCCTCCAGGGACGTGACATGTGCCACTGATCCACTGCTCCTCCTGTGCAGGGAACATGCCTTGTGAGGCAGCACAGCCAGAGCTTCACCCTGGGCACCCCAGAGCCCAACGTGTGCTGTGTGATCCCAGCTGACACGATTTGTGCTCCCGAGAGACGCAAGGTGGGCGAGAACATTTTTTTTTTCCTTGTTGATGCTGTGGCACTTGGCAGCATTAATCACACACTTGTGTGGTGTCAGGGCCAGGATTTAGCTGTGCCCTTTCACAGGTGAATGCCCCAGCCTGGTGGCATGGAGGGATTTTTCTTCCTTTCTTTTCTTTCTTGGTCGATACGGAATTTTTTACAGAGCAAATGGTACTTCAGCTGTGAAGTGCTGAGGGTGACCCACCCTGGGACACTGGCACTCTCCCTGGTTCTGTGCAGCAGGAGCCTGGGAGCTGCTTCCCCTTCACGGGCAGCAGGATTTGTGAGTGGGTCAAGTTACCCTCCCTGTCAGATCAGTTATCTGGAACCGCTGTCCCTCACCCTTTTAACGCCCACCAGTTAAACTCCTTCCCTTTCAAAATGCCCACATAAGGTTTCCTGGCCCAGCCCAGCACCCACCTTTCACCCCCGTGGCCGTGCTGCTTCTCCAGTGTCACATCATGTCCCATCAGGAGTGAAACAGCCTTTCGGAGCAGGAACTCCAAGAGCCCCACATTCCCGTGTCACGCCGCCTTTGTGAGCCCGGCTCTGCTATCGACAGATTGCTGGTCCGTGAGGCGGCTCTGACAGCACAACCTGGCAGACACGAGCCTGCAGAACGCTCAGGAGCTCGTTGCCATCGGCAAACCTGGGGTCCCCCAGGGGTCGTTGTCAGCCGGGGGGGTGAAGCCACCCAGGGGGATCGTGTTGGTGCCAGCACAGGGCACGAACTCCGGAGAGGGGACGTGGCACTGGCTGATGCTCAAGGGCGATTGTTGGAGCAGCCTGTGAACAGGCAGCCTGCCAGGGAGATGGGCATAGCTGTGGACAGCTAACAGTGTGTCTGTGTGTGTGTGTGTGTGCAGGGAAGGGCAGGATGCACAGCTGGGAAACGGGAGAGAGATTTCTATAAACTTCTGCTCCGAGGGGTAAGAGCACATTCAGGCGATGCCAGTCCGTGGAGGAGGAAAGAAATGATTTCTGGCAGCTAAGACAGGTTTTTGGTCTGGCTGAATCTGACAGAATGCTGTGGGGGAGAGCTGGAGATGTCATGGTTAATGAGTATGGAAATTATATCAGTAGCTTGGCCATCTAGGTTTTAAATGTTGTCAATCTATAACAGGCAGTGCTTCAGTCTAACATTTTCTGGCTGCCTAGTTTAAGGCATAAAGGCAGGCAGCCTCTCAGTAATGAGTCAGTATCTATAGACAGCAAGCTGTTGATAGCAAAGCAGGAATCTTGGCTTCTCATCTCAACAAGTTTAAATTAATCAAAAAAGATAGTGGGCAGGAGAAGAAGAGGGGTTGTTTTCTTTTGTTTTCGCATTTTTGACGCACCTGACAAATTGAATTCCCCGTGATTTTTCTGCCTCCCTGCTCAGCCCACAGGAGCACTGTCTCCACTCCTGTCTCAGCTGTGTGGACTCCAGCCCGTGAGCTACACAGTGACCCTGTTGCCCAGCTCATCTTGGCATCCTGGAGTGAGAATCTGCACCAAATGCTGGGATAAGGCAAAACCTATTTACTGTAAGCGCATTCCACCCAGCATTTCAGTCCAGCAAGGGATAATTCCCAAAACTCCCGGACGAAGGTGTTGTGTCTCTTCTTACTGGTGGATGGAAAGGATCCTCTTCAAGTCTAATGAGTCTGTGGCTCTTGCAGACATCCAAGTGGGCCTTGCTGTCTCCAGAAGAGACAGAAAGTAACTCTGGGAAGGCAGGGTGTGGAATCTGACACTACTGTGTAATTGAGGAAAAAGAGGTATATGCATTATTTATGAGCAGAAGGCTGGGCTTAATGTTAACAAGTGAGAAGAAAGTGCCTTCAAAACACTGGCTTTTCTGCTCTTCCTTGGAAGAAAGGCTTCTGATTTAAATTGCTTGCATTTTAGAGCAGGAGGGGAGACAGAGTGGTTATTTATACCCAGCTGGATTTCGTGTGTGTGTGGAGTTGTACAAGACAGAGGCAGGGCTTGCCCCGAGGAGTGCACTCTGCTCGCCCGGGCTGTGGGGATGTGTCGTGCCTGCTGCCCTGTAACAAGCTAATCCCAATCTGCTGCAGGCAAAAGATTTCCCTGCGAGGCAGAAACAAGCCGAGTTGCTCCTCCTTTGGCATTTCCATGGGGCAGGGAGGGTTTTAAAAAGCTGAGGAATCTTCTCTGAATCACTCTGTCCACCCCGTGCCCTCTCTTGGCAACCACTGCCCAGTTTTGGCGTCGGGTGGGTTGATCTTGTGGCTTTTGTCCTCCTGTGGGTCCCCCTGCGTGGGTCTGTCCTGCCTGGTGGTGTGGCACGAGCAGCCCAGCTCAGGCTGCCACAAAGTCCCGCTGTGGAGTCACACAGATGCTCTGGGGGGTTGTGTTTTAGCTGCTTGCTGATTATTTTCTGAAGAAACCAGGCCTGGCTGGCTGACGAACCTTTTGCTCTTCGTGATGACAACGTGTGATTATTATCAGCAAAACATAATGTGTTCCAAAGAGTCCGGGGCGCTGAGCTGCCTTTTTTCCTAGGAAAACACAGCGTGGGCAGAGGCAGGGCAAGGCCCTCCCTGTGGAGAGATCACCTTCCCTACCCAGCGAATCATCACCTTCATTACTGTCAGCCTGGCAGTCCCACCTGGAGGCCACAAGCAGGGCCTGAACTCTCCCTGCCCCTTCTTCCAGCTCACACACCCCTGAAGGACCCCACCACAGAGGGATAAGGGCTCTTCGTGTCACTCCACCAGCAGATGTGCGTGACACTTGCTGCTGGTGGCTGCCAGCTGCAGCCCTGCTTGGGTTGGGGTCCGTGCTTGGCATGTTCGTGCTGCAAATCTGGCACCCAGCACTAGTCCATGGGCTCGTGTTTCTATGCTTTTGCCTCCTGCAGGTTCCAAAAGGTAAAAGAACCCCTCACTTTCTTCCCTTTTTAAAGGTCACCAGCTTCTCCTCTCTCCGCTTCCGTGCTACAGCCAGTATCCTTCCCATGGTATAAAGTGCTTTTTTGCCTCCTGACTCCTCCCTGCTGTGATCCCCAGCAGCCAACACTTTGTTTCTGGGAAGAAAATTAGCCCTGTGGGGTAAGATGAGAATAACTAGGCCTCTGTAAAAGGCAGGAAGCAAGAAGTGAGCAGCACTGCAGTGGAACTGATGGGGGGGAAAAGTACTCTGTTCCTTGATTTCTAACACTGCCTCATTGATTCTTCTCGTGGTTCAATCAGCAGTTACTGCTCCTCCTTAATCCAGGTTCATAACTTCTTAGTGGAGTGGGTTCTTAACAGAAATACCCCAGAGAAATCCTAACTGGCTGGAGGGGAAGCTGAGGAACACTGGGATCTTACCTGCAGCCCAGAGTGAGTGTTTTTGAGTGGGGAATTGCTGTTTCTGATGGGCTTCCCTTGAAAGTCCAGGGTGGTCAGGAGACCTCGACCCGAGTGGTGAAAACAGGCAGAACCTTTTTCTGACATGAAAACAGGGGACCTGTTAAGTTTTCCCTGTCCCCAAGCCTGTTACAGCAAAGGAGGCAATGGCAGGAAGGAGTAATGAATAAAGATGACTTTTGTAAAGGTGGGATTGGAATAAGGGAGGCTGGAGGTGAGGCACAGCGATGGGGGAGGAGGGAGGCAGCCCGTGTGGGGACTGGTGAGTCACACATCCTCCAGCAAGCACTGACTCACTGGGAAGATGATCACTCTGCTGTTCCCTTTCTGCTAAGGCTGAGGAATAGTCAATTGACACTCAACTTCACTCGGCAAGCTCCCTGGTTAGAGAGCGAGATGGAGCAGGAGGAAGCTGGAGGCCGTGGCACACTGGAGTGGGAGGCAGAGGGGAGCCCTGGAGCACAGCCTGCGTGGCTGGTGTTGCTGCAGAGCATCCCTGCAGCAGATCCTGCAGCAGCCAGAGGGGAGAAATCCCTGGTGCATGGGCTGGATGTGGAACAGCAGTTCAGCTCCTACAGCCGGGCTGTGCACCAGAGTCCTCAGGACCTGTTTGTGTTCCCTTTGCTGCAGGCTCGAGGCTCGGGTGCCGTCAGCACTGCTGCTCCCAACGAGGCACACAGACCCCTGGGAGCCAGAGCTGGAGTGTGACACCTGGGAGAGGTGCCCAGCTGTG
>JAYRBT010000018.1:3768635-3809682 GCA_036023395.1 Myiotriccus ornatus | reverse complement strand
TGCTGCTCCCAACGAGGCACACAGACCCCTGGGAGCCAGAGCTGGAGTGTGACACCTGGGAGAGGTGCCCAGCTGTGGCCTACAGCCCAGGACAGTCACTGGGGCTGCAGTTCTGATGCTTGTTGTGTCCTGTCCAGCTCCTCATGCTTGAGAGGTGAGCAGAGCCAGCACTGAACCTGGCAGTACCTGCAGATTGCTAAAAGGAAATGTATCTTTTTCCTACTTGTGTACCCAGGAGAGTGATTCTGCAGGGCTGAGGAGAGGGACCAGAGGGCCACGTGGTTTCTCCCTCTGTGAGAAAAGCGGAAAGAAAATGCCTAAAAGGAATCCAAAATGACCCTGAAAGCTGATTCATGCTCAGATTGCTACAGCTCAGAAGAGATTCTCCTGAGCAAAGTGCAGAGAGCCCTGAGACACAACGTGGTGCTGCCATGAGTTCAGAGCAGGGAATGGCTCTGGATGTGTTTGTGCAGCCAGAACTGAGGGAAAGGGCTGGAGCTGCCAGGACAGCCAGTCCCAGCTCCGGGATCAGAACATGGCAGAGCAGTTGAAAGTCAGAGCCGCGATTTTCTTTCGCTTTACAAAGTTTTACGTTGGCAATGTAAAGTAATCAATGAACCAGAGCAGTGCTGCAGAGGGGGGATGATTTTGATGCTGTTTTTAAAGAGGCTACTAAATCAATGGGGCAGTTTAAAAAGGAATGATAGCCTGGAGATTAGGGAGCTTAATGTGAGAAATTAGGCAGGGTTTTGAGAGCGATCGAATCTCAAGTAGGCAGGTACTTTGTGATCTGCTGCTTGGGCATTTGCATGTTCAGCACTCACCGGCAAAGGCAGAACTTGCTGACTTTTTGGGCCTGAGTGGCCAGACTGGGCGATCCTGGTCAGCAGTGAAGGTCCCCAGGACTCGGAAAAGACACGGGGAGACGGCAAAGCACGAGCGACGCTCCTGCTTTCCCTGGGGCAGGAGCAGTATTTTTCCACTCCTGTCATGGGTCTTCTGACTCCCAGCTACCCCAGCGATGTCTACATGGTCCTTTGAAGGCAGATACGAGCTTACTCTGGCTGCTGGCCAAGGGAACCAGAAGCCACGGAGCTGCAGCTAATGTGCTACATGCCCAAATTGCTGTGGCCTGCTGAGAGGCAGGATATGAGCTTGAGCTCGGGGCTCCGGCCAGCTCAGACCAGCAGCGAAATAAGTGTCCCTCTGCATGCAGAAAAGCATGGAGACCAGGATAACCAGCTTGCATAGGACTTGCAGAGCCATTTTTATGATCGGTGAGGGCAGGTTAGCTGGCCCCACGAAGATCAGGCAGGCACAACTCGCTGTCACCCTGCCCCAAGCGCGGGGAGCGGCACCGCAGGGTTGGCCTCAGAGCCAGCCTGCTCCTCTGTGGCCAAAGAAAACTGCTCTGGGAGCTGGATCCAAGTTCTGTGGGCCTCCAGTTGGCTGTGCCTGGTGCAGGCATACCCAGCATTTCTCTTGGGTTTGGGATGGCAGTGACTCACTGTGGACAGGGAGGGTTTGAATCCATCCCCCCACCCCGGCTCTGGGAGTTTCTGCAGGAGCTGTACAATGTGACACCTGGTTGTCCCTGCTGAATTCTGAGCTGGGAAGGTGTGCAGGCACATCCACGTGTGTGTGCAGTCCAACTGGTAACAGATGGAAGGCTGTCTCCATTTTTCATGGATATCTTTGCTGGTTTGTTGTTTGGGTTTTTTTTTTTTCCTAAAATTTTTTATTGTCTCAGTTTTGGAGACTGCTTTGCTTAAGAAATGTCACCATGTATTAATATTTAGTGCTAATGAGGGAAGCACTGTGTGTGTGTACATACATGTGCATAAGTGTATGCTGGTGCAAGGAAACAGGTATGTTTATATGCAAGTGCAGACTCAAAACTCAGTCTTGGTTGTCTTAGAATGACAAAGATGTGAGGGATCCACAGCAAAAACTGTGTGCTAGGCAGCATCAGGGTGCAGTGAACCAGGGACTTCTTTTACCTGTCACTCAAAACATGTAGCCTCCTCCCCCCCTTCCTGCTCTTGTGTTTCCCAATCTGCAACATTCCTGGAACACTACAGCATTTTAAAAGCAGGGATTTGAGTAACTGTCTCAGTGAGAGAGGATAGAACCCGAGTTTGAACGGGAAGAATCTTTAATTAAAACAGACCCATCAGGTGAAATCCTGGCTCTGTCAGGGTCAATGGCACAACTCTGATCCTCCCCAGAGTCGGAATTTTGCTCGGATTTTGGAACATTTGCCTTTTCTGAATCTGAGGCATTAGTCCCCACACAGAATATATAAGCTAAAAATGGAAAACTGCCTGACCTAAAATAGTTTGACATCCATATCATAGTGCTTATTGTCTGGGAGAACATCTAAATGACATGTTGATTAATCCCGAAGTGAGGAAAATGCGATTCGCAGGAAAGAACTGGGATTGTACCAATAATTCAGTACCAGAAGCTACACAGCCATCAGCTCAGTGTGCAGTGTTTCCAGTAAAACTTTATTTGCAAGCTGTCAGATTCATCTGCCATTTTCCCAGCTACTTACTTTGGTTCCCTTCCGAGTGGCCCAGACAAAATAGTCCAGCCCAGCTCATCTGGGCTATCAGCTACCTCACCAAAGCAACTTTCCCTCTGCCTTTTACTGCAAACAAAACAGTCACATCAAGTCAGGTTGCTGTGAGTGGCTTTTAAGAGAGATGTCGGCTGCACTTAGTGCACAGCTGGGGCCAGAGCGAAGCTGGGTAAGTGCCTGAGCTGTTCAGCTGGAAACTACATCGTGTGCAGGAACCTAAATGTCAAGTTCCCCAGTGCCCCTCACAGCCAGAACTCCAGCAACTCCCCTTTTTCCCATGACTCTTCTTCACTTTCCTGCAGATGCAGCCGTGCTTTCCTTCAGATGGGATAAATCTTACATGGGAATGCCACAATCTAAGGCAAAACGAGCTGTCACCCAGGACTTCAGATGACACTTAGCCACATTAACGAGTAAACAGAGCCCACAGGAAAGATGCCTTTTGAAATGCACTGTTTGTGTCAGCAGTGCTAAAACTAACGAACCAAAACAATGAGGGGGGAAAAAAGGGAATCATCAGATGCACCTAAAGCTGTAGGCTATGAAGTCAGATCGGTTGAGAGCAGCTCAAATATGGGCAAATCTTTGGGACAGTCCATAAATTATCATTTCCATAAGCAGTAAGGCAGCGAACAGTCCCGGCCCTGTGGTGAGAGGAGAGCACTGAAAGAAAGGCTAAATGTAACCATGTGAAGAGAAGGGAGCAGGAATGAATGCGTTTCTTATTTTGGAACCTTCTCATGGCAAACAAGCAAGGCTGGAGCCAAAATCTTCAGGACACAGAAGGAAGCTGGAAGCGCTACCCCGGCTCGTGGCTCACGAGCAGAGCAAGCTGGCACGGGGAGAGGGATCAGCTCTGCATTGTTCAGGAGCCACACAGAGCATGCAGGAGAACATGCATCCCCCAGGGCCTCTCAACAGTCAGTGGAATCAGTCCAAACTTCTAGAAATGTGACTGAAAGATAATGTCACTCTTGGTGGCGGAGGAGCAAAAATGTGCACCAGAAAAAAAAAAAAGAAAGAAAGAAAGAAAGAAACTGGTGGCAGGGTATAGAAATTGTGGTGGGGAAATGGCTTTGCTTCGGTTGCCATAGCTAGTTACTCTTGCATGGAACCACTTCTTAGACAACAATCCTCTGAAGGAACCTTTCAGGTCACTGGCACGATGAGACGAAAACGGGATTAGCTGCAGTTCTTCTGGTCGTGGTTGCTTCGTGTTGATACAAACAAAAGCGCTCGGTCTCGCGTTAACAATAGCTGTGGTTTAGGTTTGCTTCCCTCCGTGATCCCCAAATTATGCCTGTGTGCATAATTTGGTACTAGAGGCAGAATAAACATCAAACTCTTAATAGCTGAATTTTTAAGGTTAATGTTGAGGCTAAGTACATAACATTTATCTTCTTCTGAAGAAAGCACAGTGCTCTGGTCGAGGGGGAAGATGAAAACCATGTCTGTGAGAGCAAGGGCTGATGGCTTAGTTCTGCATGATAAAATAAATAACTTCGATTAACTTCAAGCTCCAGTACCTCAGATGTTTGTTGTCACAGAGGAGCAGCTTGGCTGATTGGCAGCTCTGGTTTAGTCGACATGTGTTAACAGAAATTGCTCAATTTACATGGAGTACTTCAATCTGCTGTTTTAGAAGTTTCTGTCTCACATAGACTGGCATTTCAGCTTTTGAATAGATGGAGGACTTGTAAGGGTCATTATAGAAATTGTTAAAGCTTCTGCAAATGCTGGGGCCAGATTGCTGACTGAGATGCAGAGCATGCACGTGTCACTGCAGATACTTCCCAGATAATGGTGCTGATTGAGATTTTAATCTGGACAGAGTGCTGGAGGCAACTTTCTTTCCAACACTCAATTATCCTGATAATAATATGCTTATTTTTTTCCCCGCGTTCCAAATGTGTGGTCTGCTGCAACTGTGCAGGGTGCGAGCACAGTGTTGTGTGGAGGGGGAAAATCAGGGAACAAAACTGGTGCCACGGCAAAGGTGCAGCCCAAGGAGTAACCCCCATGAGAAAGGGCTGCATTTCTTCCCACAGGCTGCAGGACAACTCCTTGCTGGTTCTCAGCAGCCACGCAGGAATAAATCCGGAGCACAGCCTGCTGCCAGGACTACCCAGGATGTTGCAGGGGCAAGACTATCGTTTTATTGTGCATACACATCTTGTATCCTCCCTAGCGGGATGCTGATCCACAGCAGAGTCTTCTAAAATCTCACACAACACAAAGAATTCAGACTAGTTTCCCACGGACCTTCTCCATGAAAGAATTTCTTAGAAGAGATAACTCATCCAGGAAACGGGAACTTGGGGGCCAAATTCCTTCATTCAGCTCCATCTCCCACTGGTAAAGGATTTAAAAGATTGTCCCTGTAGGACTAATCCCAGCTAGGCTTCCCTAATTTCTGCAACAGTTTCTAGAGATGAAGGGTAAAGCCATTTAGAGAAAATCAAGCTTTATTTGCTTTTTATTAATTAGAGATTTCTCTTCTAGGTTAAATTACTAATAACACTTTGGTTATTAAAATATATGAACCCTTGGTTTACTTTCCAGTATCTATATCATCTTCTCATCCTTAGTAGTTTTCATGGAGCTCAGGGAATGAAAACAAACTCAGCTGTTTCATGTTTGTTGACAATTGACTTTTACCAGGGCTGTGTTAGTGTTGTCACATACTTGTTATTAAATGATGGCAGGGACAACACAGAATATTCACCCTCACCTTCAGCAGGTTACAGCTGAAAATGAGAGTCCCCCAAACCTTCCAGGAGAGCCAGAGAAGGTTCTGCTGCTTCCACAGCTGCCTCTGTCCCTCCCTCTGCAGGGGTAGCTGTGAATTTGACTCTCTTTGTGTCATATTTGTTGTTTGAAGTGAATGCACAAGCCCTCGGCAACGCACAGAAGATTTTTGGCTTTTCCTGGCTAGTTGAAAGTCTTTCCCATTTGTGTTAGATTAAGCTGTATTGGATTTAGTTAAGCTGGTGCTGGGTAGCCACTCTTATTCCGGCCTAGGAGTGATTTGTTAATTTACCTTAAATCCATCCCTAATTGACTTGCACTGAACTGAACTGACACCTGATTTATGCCCTCAATTATCCCATTTTAACCAGCCTGCTCTCGGGTTCAGCACCGCAGCGAGTCACCCCACACCAGCCTGGGAGCTGCAGCATCTCCCTCTCCTTAGCCTGCAGCAAACGTGTTGGATGTGTCAGCCCGACCTCGGGGCAGCCAAAAGAGGAGCCTCAACTGGCTCCTTCCATCCCGGGAAGCAGACACACACACACACCACACACCGACCATTCCCGGGGCTCCGACGACGAGCGGGGAGTTGTCAGGCATGTCAGGACCTGAATGGGATCACTCATTCATGGCTTCAGCCCCTGAAAGTGTCCTTTTCAACTGGTGTTGCATAAACAAGTGTAACTATGGCTCTGGACACGCGGGACAAATTAGTGTGGGGATAACAAGGCTTTGTGTGTCAGCCTCTTCCATATGCATGAAGTGCTGGGTGATCCGGCAGCCTCGGCCTCTCTTGCCCAGGGGGAAGGCAGAGCTCAGGCATGGCAGATCCAGAGCCTGGCTCCCAGTGCAGTGCTGCTTTTAGCCTGGTTTTGAACGGTTCAGCTTGGCTAAAGTGGGGTAAAATGGATTTAAACCACTTCAACATCAGGTAAATTGTACTTATTGTGAGTTTTACTCCTCGCTTAGGTGGTGCAGTTTTGCAGGTCAGATCTTTGAATTAATAAGAGACTTTCCATTGACTTTATAGAGCAGTATTTTAGGGAGGAGTTGGAAGACCCTTCATTTCAGAGTCTAATTTTAGGATGAACTTGTATCTTTCTTAAGAAACCCTGAAAAACAAATCCCAGAGCAACAACAAAAAAACCAAACCCAACAATCCCAAACTTTCAGCTTTCCTCTCAGACAACACCAGATTTCTTACCCTGCGCTGTGGGAGAGGGTCATGGTTTCTAAGGAGAAATTTGCTTCTTTGAAGTGAGAAACACAACAGGATTTGCTAAAATGAAATTAAAGATACAAAACTTCCAAGCCCTGGGTGAGTCTGGACCCTTTGGAGCTGTGACTGAGGCCGAGGAAACAACAAGACTCCGGGTACTTTTCCTTTTAACTCAACAGCTTGAACTCAATCTCAGTTAACCTTTCCCTACTCCCCTGTGACGGAAGGAAGGACGGTTGTGTGAGATCACGTGGATGGACCCACCACGTGGCTGCAGGACCAGGCATTATTATCTTGGGCACATTTTGAACGCTGCTTCTCACTCTGCTATCAGCCACCGCCACCTCTGCAGTGCTGTGACAGCGAGAGAAGAGGGATGGGAAGGCGATAAAGTTTGCCCACGCAAGGAGAAAAGAACTTTCTGTCCAAAGCCAGCTGGCTTGGCTTGGGAATGAAGTGGCACTTTAGCACCAGGTGACCCGTTTGCACGTGCACCAGAGCTCTGTCTCGGAACACTGGCCCTGGGTGCCACTGCAGGGTCTGGGAAGTGGTTCCCCGACGAAGCAGCCCCGGAGAACAGGTGAGCTGTCTCCCTGCCAGTTTGCCTTCTACACTGTTTGACAGATAAGAAACCATCCTCAGAGATTGCAACAAATGTGCTGCCGCATTTCATGGGTAGAGCTGAGCGTATTTTTAGTAAAGGGTTGAGAAAGTATGCAATAATCCTAAATCACAGCCAAGAAAACCACAAACCCCGTAACAAATGCCTGCTCGGATTCAGAGCTCGGAAATGTGCACCAGTTGATCCACGTTAAGGCTCCGCTTACATTCCTAAGGCTTGTTTTCCAAACTAAAGCAAGGCTCCAGCAGGGGATCTGTGGCAGTTTTGCCTTTACCTGGAAGGGCCAGCGGGAGCAGGGGGGCTGGTGCTGTTACATCCTGCGGGACACGGGCCAATCATCCCCCAAAAATCAGTGGAGTACACACCGTGTTTGCACTGAGGACTCTGGACACCCTTATAGAAGACCCAAAATGCACCTTTAAACTGCCCAGTTCCAGAAGTTAACTGCTTTAGGAGTTTCTCTGTTGTGCACTGTCCATCACAGCAGACCATACAGAGCCACTGTGGGCTCTGGATAGGAAGGTTACAAATGTGCCTTTTCCCATTGCAGTGTAGTCAGTGAATTTACAGTGAAGCAAGTAAAATGCAGGATAAATAACACTTAAACGTAGATATTTAAGAGCAGATTGCAGTGGGAGCTGAGGGTGCTCTAAGTCAGAGCAACTCATCTGCCTTTTAAGAGTTCCGCAAGTCTTTTGTCGCTCAAAGAGGCCCCATCAATTTCAAAACTACTTTAAAAAGTAGTTCAAAGACATTTTAGGTACTATGGTCTCCTCTATCTATTTCTGTCCCTTTTGTTTCCTAACAGCATGAGAGACTGACCACACATGCTGCTGTCAAATATAGAAATTAAACGTACAGGGGAAAAAAAAGGAGCCATTTCCTTTTTAATCTCTCAGAAAGATTTCCAGACTAAAGCGTAGCTCTTAAATTGATAATATCCCTTTAAGAATTTATTTGCCAGGTAATGTTAGAAGAAAAAAGGCTTTAAGGTCGGTTTGAACATTAAAGAGACCCCCTTTAAAATAAATTTCGAATCTATATGTTGGGGATAATGGCAGGCAGCATTCGAACAGGTCTCCAAATTGTAAAATATATTCTACACCTTAAAAACGCAAATAACTTCAGGATCGTTTTTTTAATTTTTAGCTCCTCGGCAGAAGGGCAGGATTTATCCCAAGAAATACTTTGTGGCACAAAAATAATACAAATAGTTCAGCGTGAAAGTCCTGACGTGTACGAAGCTACGAGACCATCAAGAGACGAGGGCCCGTAGGCTTCGGGCAGCGCGGTAAACGCGGCTCCTTTCTCGAGGGGTGAGACAACACCAGCCCATCAGAAGGGGAGATTCCACTTCAATAACGGAAACATCGAGCAGGACTATTGTTCCCTCAGATCTGCTGAACGACCTGCGTGTTCTCCACGAGGTGCCAAACTGCCCGGTGCGATGTGCTCTGCCCTGTGTAAATACACACGTGCGCCACACGTTGCTCAGCGCAGCAAACGAGCGCTGGGGAAACACGGCGGCAGCGAAGTTTCCTAAGGGAGGCTTATTTTTATTACTATTATTTTATTTTTTTTTTTCCCCTCTTTCCAAGTTGTTAAAAGAAGGTGGCAAGTGTTCATGAGGATATGAAAAATTTAAAGCCGTCTGCAGGAAACGCCGAGAAACCTCTGGTCGAGGCTGCTGCCAAAAAATCTCAGCTATGTTATGTCAGAATGTTTAATTGCGAGCTGCAGTTTTAATGAATGGAAAGATATGGCAAAAGCAGGAAGTTTCTGAGGCAACACGAAAATAAAATCCCGGAGGCCGGAATGCCGAGCGCTGTCGGAAGCAGGAATTTCCATCCGCGCTCCGAGTCCCTTTTCCTACTGCCTGGCTAAAGGGAGAGGTGAGCTGCTCTGGGTGTCATCTGCTGGGCTCCGGGCAGCTCTCGCTGTGTCCATGTGGAGAGCTCAGCATTTGCCACGATGGGTGTTTACAGAAATGCAGCCCAGCAATAAGGGGAGGAAAGGCAAATGTCAGAGTGCATTAAATAAGGGATTTTCCTTACTTTCCAAGAAGCTTGCTCGCAGCAGGATGGTGCTATTTATATCAGATCTCCCAAACCCAGCTGTTGGTTCACGTTAACGTGCAGGATGGTGAGAAAATCCCGGCAGAAGAGCGTGAATCCCAGGGAGACCTGTGGGGACCTATAAAATATCCCAAGTTTTGCTGAGGTCCAGCCCGGGCGTGCCCTCAGTGAGGCAATTGCAGCGTTTCCCGTGTTGATCCTCCAGCATTAGAGGAGCAGGAGCAAAGCAAAACTAAAAGTGCCAAGAGCTGCAGCAGGAAACTCCGGGGAACTGAGCTCCCACCCCTGGCTGGAAGAGTTTGAAAGGGAACTTTTACCTGTAACTCAAAACTAGCAAATATACTGTACACCCACAGAGCAGCATTCTTAGACAAGCTGTGTCTGATCTAATCTTATGTACCTTGGCCACAAGTTTTGGAAAAACAAATATTCCCAAGGCAATCAGATTACTGAGTGTACCCTATAACCATGTGGAAATACTGGTGGTTTACAGAGGGCACTTCATGGGGTGGATTGAGGGAGTTTAATTCATGCATTGTCAGGCAACCTGGACTTGGCTAAAATAAGGAAATCTTTACTTGATTTTTATCTCTCTGGAGTGGAAGTCCAGAGCCAAAGAGTGTAACAGCAGCACTCCCCAGCACGGGCAGGGAGCTCAGGGCAGTTTGTTCCCAGCCAGTTTTCCAGGAGGACAGGCTGTGTCTGTGCTGAGGTGACCGTGGGGTTAACAGGGTTATATTAATGGCAAGGAACCATTGTCTGCTCCTCCCTGAGTTCCTGCTCCCTAGGTGGGAGTCCCCCCTGCCCCTGTCCTTTGTTTGTGGTTTGAGTTCCCATCCTGAGGTGCTGTGAGCACCATTCAGTTTTGTTGCAATCACTGGTCCTTCACAAAAATCTTCATTCGTGGAGTATTTCCCCCATTGTAAGTGAAACAATGTTAGGAATTAATCTGGCCTGTGGTTTGTAGGAACCTTGTTCTGAAAACCTCGCTCTTAGACCCTCCTTCCCTTTGAAGGGTAACTTAATTGTTTGGCAAACATGCAAAACCTACTTAACATCCCCTCCTCTTCTTATCCATGATTTTAGAAGTCCTGCATTTTGTTTTCAGGTAACATTCACCTCCGAAAGAAAGAGGCTGAGATTTTTTTTCCGGCAGGACACAAGCTGAAAAAGCTCATTTTGGGAACATCAGGAGCACTTGAAAGGAGACCTGAGGAACAGCCATGGTACATCTCTGGAGTGTTTTGTGAGAAGGTCCGAAAACGTAAGTTGAAAGTTAGTGGAGATGTGATTTTGGTTGGTAGTGCCTCCAAACTGCCTTGAATGGGTGGGTGGAAATGCACTGGAATAGAGATGCAAGGGAAAGCTTTATTGCCATAACAACTGCTGGATGATGGCTCTGTTCGACTCGGAGGCTATTTAGTTAAAATTAAGAACACTGGTATCTTCCTTTCATATTTCTCTTTATATTTGCTCTTGCTCTGAGTTTATTTCTCCTTGGATATCACGGAAATTACAGTGCCTGCAATTTGGCCGAGGGAAGAGATTTCAGGGGGTTCTTTTCAGTCTCCAGCTTGTACAAAAGATGGGCACAAACCCATCCAAGTGGTTGTTCACTTATCTCTCAGGAGTGATCCCAGCAGATGCCTGTGAGAATTTTCCCCTGGTCACATTGACACTCGGGTCTGATGTTCTCCAGGGCGTTGTTGTGTTGCCGCTTCCACATCTTACCAAGGTTGTAATTTTGTCTCTGCAGAGTGGATTTCTCTTAATCACCCACAGCGTTGTTCCCCCTGGATTATCCGGGTGAATTCGGCCTTTGCAGCCGTCCTGGAAGTCAAACCTTACGCAGGACGAGGCCGTCGAGTCAGGTGGTGATTTTGGTCACTCGGGCCTGCGAATTCCTCTGTGGTTTCATCCGTGTCACCCCGAGGGGTGGTGTTTTCCATTGCTGCCACCGTGACCCGTGAGGACAGCTGAGACCTCCCCACCACCCATCCGTGTTCCCCAGGGAGCGGGAGCAGATGTGGCAGCACGCGGAGAACATCTGGAATTTCAACTGGACGCCGAATTTCGCGCTTCCTTTTCTCGATTGTTACGCGGGGCAGCGTTTCCATTTCAGTGGGAAAGACCCTGCTCTGCACCCCTGCACTGTTGTTTGCAAGGCATGTGTGGAAATCCCTCGAGCAACACTCTCTGCTTATTCTCGTAGTGCCACTGAAAAGGACAGATCAGAACCAATTATTTATCTCTCTGGCTTCCTGCTCTATTTTTGCCAGCTTGGAATAATATGTGCTGAAAATAATTAATGAGTGTATCCAGAAGTCCTTGCTCAGGCCTTGCTTCGGTGTCTTACTCAGATTCCCACTGAGTTTTCTAAGTTAAATATTCAGTGTTTGATCCAACACCTTCCCAGTGTGTCGATGCCAGGAGGGGATTTCACGGTATCAATCACCGGATTTTAGTGACGGACCTTACAGATGTTCTGGCTGACAGGTATAGTGAGGAAGGAGAGAATAAATCACATTCATATAAAAATCGATGATGTTTGGACTGTTCTTGTTGAGAATTGTAAGGAGGCTGCATGGATTTAAATCTCGTCCTGATTATTATAGTTCAGTGACAGATTGAACAGATGATGGAAAAGCTTTGTGTGGCATTATTTGTCCTTCTCACTGACTATAAGCTTTTTCCTAGATCCGCAGCAAGAAGTGCCCCTCTGTTTTGGACAAAAGATGGATGTTTCAGAACTTGCTCAACTTATTTCCTGGCCCTATTCTTGAATCCCAAGTAAACTGGACATACGAACCCCAGAATTCCTGAGAGCTGTGAATTCCTGCTGCTGTTTGAGCTGAGGGACCAGGCAATAAAAAATTGGGAAAAAGAATCATTTTTTGGGAATGATCATGGAGGACCTGCCTGTCTCCATCCCGTGCTGTGGTTCTCACACTGTGAGGTGGGAGACTCCGTCACCGTTTCTTGCATCCCGTTTTTTTTGGTGGAGCTCCTTTTTGGCTCCCCGTGAGCGGTGACGTTTCCAAATAAAAAGAACCCCCTCTGATCCCTGTTTTTCGGAGAAGGCCCTCGTGTCCTGGAGCAGAGATGTGCCCTCAGCACCAGTGATTTTTGCTGTGAAATGGCTCCTGTCGCTCCCCTCCCGGGCTGCGGGAACCGAGCAGGATAAATCCGGAGGAGCTGCAGAGAGCAGATGATTTTTTGGCAAGTATCATTTTATCATCAAAATTTTATTTTTGGGTCACTCTTCAGCTGCCGCCTTCTGTGAGGGAGAGAGACGCCAATTTTATGCCTTTTATTATGTATTCCCGAGGAGCCTTTCCTTCTCGGAGCAAAATTAATGGGAGCTCCGACAGGGATAATGGGAGGTGGGGATGGATGGAGAGGGGATCAGGGTGGACTGTCACCTCAGCCTGAACGAGGAGACAGAGCTCATGTCCTCAGAGAGCTGGGACTGGCACAGAAAGCCAGTCAGAAAAACATTAATGATAAAAAGATATATACAGAATATATATAGACTATATAGTGTATATATATACACACTGTGACACGTATATCCATATATACACTGTATAGCATACACACACCTATAAAATATACTATATATATAAAATATACTCTCTATATACCGTGCACACGTGTATTTTTATTTAGAGAGTATAATATTTCCCAGGATGTTCCGAGCTGGAAGGGACCCGCGAGGATCATCGAGCCCAGCCCTGACGTGAATGGCCCACGCAGGGACCGAGCCCCCAGCCCGGGTGTTACTGGCACCAGGCTCTGACCGTGTCATTATATACAGAAAATCGTGTATATATATATATGTGTGTAATACATGTATTTATGTAGTGTACGCATTATATACATGTGTATATATATACTTAATAGCGTATATATATACACAGTATATGCACACACTGTATTTATATATTTATACAGATGCTGTATAGTGCATATGTATATGTATAGATATGGGAGGTGGTGGTTTTGAGGGTGCCGGGGCAGCCGGGCTGTTCACAGGGGTAACCGTCGCAGTCTCCCGCTGCACCCTGAGGGCCGGGCTTGCAGGACGATGCGGGACCGCTTAACGCGGGTTGTTCCAGCAGACCCAAAGCGGGGCCACTTAATGAGCTTTGGTTTAATTACCCCCAGCCCCCCCGGCCCCGCGCTGCGCATGCGCCGCTCGGGGCGGGCCCGGCCCGCTGCGTCACCGCCGGCGCAGCGCTCTGCGCACGCGCGGCCGCCCAGCGCGGGAGGCGGGGCGCGACCTCGGCCACGGCTCCGCCCCCTCTCTGCTCTGATTGGTCTCCGCTTCCCTCTTCGCCTTTCTGATTGGGTGTTCTGCTGTCACTCAGACCCGCCACGTTCCGCTGCGCCCCGCCCACCAGCCGCCGCGCGGTTGGCGGGCCGTCCCGTGCGCGCTCCGTGATTGGCTGTGCGCGCCGTCACTCACGGGCCGGCCGGGGCAGCAATGTAGGTCCGGCCGCTCCCCGCCCGCGCCAAATAATCCCGCGGTGCCGCCAGCGCCGAGCGCGGCCGTGCCCGCCCCACCGCGGGGCCGCCGCGCCCCTCCCCGCCCCTGCCCGCCGTTCCCGGCGCTCCCGCCCCGCCCCGGCCCGGCCCCGGCCCCGCCGAGCGCCCGGAGAGACGCGCGGAGGGACATCGTGGGGAGCGAGCGTGTGACGGCGACAGAGGAAGTAGTTCCGGCCGCGGCCGGGCCTTGTTTCCCAAAAATAGCCTGGCGGGTATCCGTGCGCGGTGTCAGTGCCTCCGGAGGAGCCGCGGCGGGAGCGGCAGCGGCGGCGGAGCCGAGCGGAGCCGAGCCGAGCCGAGCGGAGCCGAGCCGAGCCGAGCCGAGCGGAGCCGAGCGGAGCCGAGCGGAGCCGAGCCGAGCCGAGCCGAGCCGAGCCGAGCCGAGCGGGCGGTGAGCGGCGGCGCCGGGCCCTGCGCCCCTCCGGCCCCGGGGCACGGCGGGGCGTGTCCCCTCCGCCGGGGGCCGCGCCGGGTCGGGGCAGCGGCCGAGGGGCGGCTGAGGGCGGAGGGCGGAGGGCGGGGGGGGGAGAAGCGAAGCGAAGCAGGGAGGGTCCCCCCGCCGCCCCCATCCCGCGCTGAGGGAGCGCCCCGGGGAACGGGGGTTCGAGCGGGGCGAGTTCCCGCGGCCTCCCCAGAACTTCCTTAGGGAGGGGGTGGCCGGGCCGGGCCGGGCCGGGCTGGCGGCGCTGCCCGGGGCCGTGAGGGGAGGGCGGGGTGGCGGCGCCGGGGGCGCGGGCAAGGGGCGCTTTGTGCCGGGGGCAGGCGCACGGCGGGCCCGCGGGGGAAGCCTCGCCGGGAGCCCGTCCCTGGAACGCGGCGGCGGGAGCGGCCGGGGGTCGGGCGGGGAAGGGCTCGGGAGGTGAGCGCCGCAGGAAGGTGCGCTGGGAGCGGGCGGAGGGAGCGGGGAGCGCTCCCGGTGTGCGCGAACCCAGCGCGGGGCGGTGTATCCAGGGGGACGGGGTGGTGTACCCAGGGGGACGGGGTGGTGTACCCAGGGGGACGGGGTGGTGTATCCAGGGGGACGGGGCGGTGTATCCAGGGGGACGGGGCGGTGTATCCAGGGGGACGGGGCGGGAGGCGCAGCCCGAGGGGGGTTTTTTGTGCCCAGCGGCTGAAGTCGTGAGGAAAAGGGGCTGCTCCGTTTCTGGCTGGAAACACAGGAATTTTATTTATTTTTATTTATTTTTTTTTTGAAGTTTATGGAGCTCTGTTTCGCGGTAGATTTTTACCTGCTTTTGAGATGCTGAGCGGAGTTGCTCGGGGAAAACTGACCCTAGTGCCTTGTTTGACAGGTGATTAATTCCGGAGTTGAGAAACTGGAGTTCTGTAAAGAGGGGGAAAAAAATGATAGCCCAGAAAGACTCTTTCTAAATTTTTTTTAATGCTTAATGTCAAACAGTTTGTGCTGTAATCATACAACGACTGAATTTATTCTGACGACTGAAGGAAAAGGGGTTCTGGGAGGTACAAAGGAGCAACAGAAAGGAATAATTTGTAAACAGTAGAAAGGAAAAAAAAATGTGGTTTGGTGTGGAATTGGTGATGTGTTTTAAACCTTCTTCACCTTCTGGGAAATTTTTATGCAGCATAAGGAAGGCTATAAGCTTTCAGGCTTAATTATGTTAACTGTCTATACATAATTGTTCCCTATACAAGTTTTTCCCCCATTTTTAGGAAATACCTGTCTGTATTTAGGTAGATATTTCTGCTGTCCTCTTACTGCTATCTAGAATTTGAACAACCTGTGCAAAAGGCATCAGAGCAACGTTCCTGTCATCTGTTCTGTCTTTAAAATTATTTAAAACGTTTGCCTCTACCTTTTACACGTAAGAATGTAATATTTGGAGGTTTTTCCTCCTGTCTAACAAGTGATTTGCATTTGGGGGAGAAGTGTGAGGTTCCTCTTTTAAACTGATTTTTTTTCCCGTTGAGGTGTTGGAATATGTGCAAAATGACATGTCTTTCAGTTACATAATTGAGGGGAATTGCAACAAAGGATGTAATGTTGGCACTTTTGTTCACTAAAGGGTGTAATTATTGAATGATATTTTAAAATTCTGTGCTCGTTAAGCCAGCAAAACAAAAATGAGGGAGTGGAACAAATTGTCTTGGTGTTAAGGGATTATAATGGTGCTGGGCAGCTGGAGAGGAGCCCTTCTGGATTGAGGGCATTCAGTCTGGAATTTCAGAGGGAAAGTAACCCAGTGCCCTGGGCAGTTCTTTTTCTCCTCCATAATTCATCTCTAAATCTGTAGTTGTGGTCCAGCAGCAGAGGAGGAGAACAGTGACAGGGACAGCACAGCTCTGGTGCACATGGAACCCCCGCCTGCCCGTGCAGCTCATCTAAACCAGTTCGAATGTGCCAGCATTGCTGTGATTTATTTGTGAGCAGGCATTTACAGGTTACAGTGGGAATAAATCAGCCTTCAGCTTGTTCTGCTCCATTTTCAAGTGTGCCTTTGAACCCGTGTGGTCACTGCTCCCCTCCGGGAGCGACAGGGCCCGTGGAACGCTTTGCACAGGAGCAGATTATGGATTTGTAAAGTCCAATGTTATGAGTTTCTTTCTCGTTGAGAGCACAGATGGAGACATAAGTGAATGCTGGATTTCAGATAAATTCACCTCTAGAACTGAGTCCTGTCGGACCAGAACGATGAGGAGGATGTGGCCGAAGGAAAGCTTGAAATAATTCTGGAGGATAAACCAGGCTATTATGGCAGAAGACTCATCTTCCTTAGAAACCCTCTCTGAACCTCAGTGTGTGTGGTTTACCTTAAACTGGTCAGTGTGGGCAGCGAGGATTTTCTGGCTTTATTTCGGAGTGTTGGCCGAGTTTCTCAGAGGACTTGTTGGTGTCACTGCGTGTGTGCCGGGCCCTGGTGCTGCCTGGAGGCACCTCTGCTGTGTGAGCAGGGCTGTGCTGCCTGGGCTGCAGCAAAACACGGCTCATTCATTCTCCAGCAGCAGCAGAGTGCTGTGGTGTGGTGTAATGCTGGGCAAAGTGCAGCTCTGTGTTAGTTTGGGAACTCAAGTGCTCTTCCTAAATAAGAAATATTTCCAATTAGTAATAAAATGTTGTGTAGTAAATAAAGATTTTCTTGTGCCTTGCTTGGGAGAGCTCTGTGGGTTTTCTTTAAAATTAAAAAAAAAAAAAATATATATTTTCTAAAAATTACCATTACCACATTTTATTCACCTCACCAAATTCCTAATTTTTGTTTTTAAAGGCCACAGGATTAAATACTCTGTGTAAAACTCAGGCTTTGGGCCTGTTCAGCCATGACAGCAGCCTGGGAAATGTGTGCAAAGCACCAGGAGCTGCTTTTCCTCCTCATTGAAGCAAATCTTACTTGGAATTAATTGGAACATCATGTGGCAGAGTGTGTGCTGTGGAACTTCTTAATGCACAGCTCACCTGAAATTTCCCATTTCTGGTATTGGGAGGGCATTATTTCCCATGGCTAACAATGTTGATGGAATGGAACAAAATCAAAATCTCTGTGTGTGTGGCAGTAGGGGTGAATTTGGGGCCCGTTGTCTTGAACTGAGATTTGGTTCCTTCAGCTCAGGTGGAGTAACCAGGGGAAATAAATGCACCATTCCCTTCTTTTCCTGTGTGCTTTGCCCTGCCCTGGATGCCACAGTCACCTGAATGGTCTTGTCACTGTGTCACTGAGGTGGTGCCAGTGTGGGATTGGTTTAACTCCTTCTCCTGCCAGTGGAATGAGTAAAGACTTGGAAGGTGCAGTCAGGTCTGACATAACACAGCCCTGGCTCTTCCCCTGGATGTGTTTGGGAGGTATTTGGGGTGTCTTGGGAAGTTTGTAACATGACAGCAAGACCTTCTTTTGCTTTTTCCCCTCAGAGCAGTTTTGTTGACCTTCCAGCAAAAAACCTCCCGAGTTTTTTTTTTTGACAGCTGATCAAAATACATTCTGGGTCATTGATACAGTGCCCGGTGTAACAAAACAGTAACAAACCAGGAAGTTTACTAGGAGTTAAACCCAGCCTTGAGCTGTGTAACAGGACAGGTACCCTCCCCCCAGCATGTGGAGCAGAGGCTAATAAAGAATGAGTTTGTAGGCTGCAATAGTGTATTTGGCTTTGTTTATTTGAAAGTAAGCATCTGATCGTGTTCCTACCTCTGGCCACCCCCCTCATATGGTGCACTCTTATTTTAACACTTGGTCTTTCAAGTTGTTGCTGAGGGAGTTGAAGGGATTTTTCTTTTTTTACATATTAAGGGACTATTTTTTTTTAGCAGTGCATTGTTCTGGCTTCTGTTTGATGGTTCTGCAAGAGTTTTTCTAGATTTTCTTTATGTTTAATGTATAACTCTTTCTTTAGGGACATAAACCCCTGTACTCTATACTCTCATTTCCATTTGACACTGAAGAGGAATGAATATCTTGCAAGACAACTCTGTTCCTGAGATGTCACCCCTGCCCCTCCAGGACAGTCACTGAGTTGGAATATTTTCAATTATATATCTGGGGTGTATATATGTATCTCTCTTTCTTTTTCCTTTTATCTTTCATCTGAGGCTGCAGTGAAGAATTAGGCAGGGATTTCATTAGAATCAGGCTAAATTTTGTGAGCAGTCTTTTCCTGAAATTTGGATGCAGGGGCATATAGAGCCTTTTCCATGGAGAGCACTCTGATTTCTGTTCCCTGAGTGTTGCAGCAGCACAGACCTGCCTCCATGACGAGAAGAAAATACATCCTTCTTAATAAGAGTGTGATTAATTGAATTATTTTTCAGGGAATTAACTACTTTATATTCAAAATGTTAGTGATGCTTAATTAGGTAGGTCTCCCACTTATATTTGTCTCTGTCCCTGGGGAGCTTTTGAATTCTGCCAAAGTCCTTGTGGGCCAACCTGGAGACTTAAAAACGCATCGTGATTTCTCCAGGAGTTCCTCAGTGTTGCTGCATTCCTATTTGAAGTGTAGTAAGATAAAAAGTAAGTGTTGGGGGTTATCAGCCCAGCAGAGTTGTGGAAAAGGTGCCTGCTCTAAGTGCCTGTGCACCAGCCATTGATGACAAAGCATCTTTTACTTTTTTTCCTAAGCAAGAGCTAATTGACTCGGAGAAAAATGTGTTGTGGCCAGAGATCACCTCAGAGGGGGGTAGGAATGGATGGGTTTGTGCTCCTGATAATTTTATGATGATAATACAGGGGAAGAAGGATTTTTTTTCCCCCCCATTTAGTTCAAACCCCTTTGAGTGGTTTTTAAAATCTGTTTCCTTTGAAAACCAGATTGCATCTGACACTGTAATTTAGGATTTCATGGGCTGGACTAATGTAATTTTTGTTGTTTGCAAGCTGACCTGTGAGAATATGTAAAGCAGATGTGTCCCTGTTACCTGCAGTGACACTGGCAGGCTGTGGTTGGTGTCAGTGGTGGGTGCTGGGCCAACCCACATGATCTTGTCGTGTTCTGTCATCACTGACAGGGTTGGGAAGGTCAGGGGGGTTCAGTTATTGAACTTTGAGCTCTGTAGTTGTGTAAGCACATCTGTCACTGAGCTGTGCTCGGAAACATTCCTGAACACACCGGCCTAGAGAGTTGGGAGAACTCGGAGGAGAGTATTTTAATATATCTCCTGATATGGCAGAGTTACAGACAGTTGGAAGAGAAGAGCAAGTGCATGGCTGAACCTTGAGATACACACTAAAGATGAGGGGTCACAAAGGGCAGAGCAGCCTTGTCTTGGCGGTGTCCATTAGAGAAACCCCTGCAAGGTGTCAGGATGATGTGACTTCACCCCCTGTATCACCCAAAACCCGCAATACTTGAGGCAAGAGCTTTTTTTCCCCTTCAGATACCAAAAAAGTGACAGTGTTTTTAAGCACACCCTTCTGCAGATGTTTTGACTTGGATTGAACTGACCACCTTACTGTGCAGAGCTTGTGTGGTGGAGCTCAGAAACGCTGTGAGGTTATCGGCGTTGGGGACATCTTGTTTCTGGTGTCATTCTTTCACAGCAACTGCCTCTTCCTGATATGACTGAGTGCATCCTGTTTGAAAGGCTGTGAGCTGACGAGAACAGCTCAGGAGTTGGTGTACAGAGCAATTAAAAAGCGTTGCTTTTTGCAGTGTGAGCTTTCAAAGCAACGAGCCTTCTGAGAGAATCTGAGAAAAAGGGATGTTCCATCGTCATTTTGCTTGTGTTATCCTGGCAGGCACTGGGGGTGATGAGCTGAATTTGTCAGAGTTTTTATTTTTCCTTGAAGCTGTTAAAATTATTGTGTAATGATATGAGGTTTTAATTATGATTCAGGTGTCTTAAATTTTTGCTGAGAAGCCCCTTGGTTTCGGGGTAAAAGAGGGGAAAGTCAAAGGTAGGGCACAAGATACCTTGTTTTACTTGATGCCTGCAAAAAGGGAAAGCACTTTCTGCTGGAATTTTGCAGCCTACAGGCTGCCAAATTATGTTTGTTAGTCTGAGTTTAATAATACACATATTTACTTGGATAGTTGGCTTTTGGGATTTGAAACTTCTGAGTGCAGAAGGAGGATTTCCTCTGAGGGACTTCCTTAATATCCTCCCGTGTTTCTTTTGAAGTGTTGGGGTTTTTGTGGTCTGTGTGTTGTTGGGTTTTGTTATGTTTTGTCCTCTTGTTCTCCTTATCTTTGTTCATAACATCCCAAATTATGTCTTAACTTTTTGTCCCTGAGATCTTTGCTTTGAGAGCTGTTGGGCTCCACTGTGAAAGAAGTGGCAGCAGTAAAAACATTCATGATTTCCATTAAATTAGAACTCCTCCTCCAGGGGAAGGAGACAAAATCATGGGTGGCTGAAGAGAGATCAGTAGACAGGCAGGAATTCACTGAATATTTGGGATATGGAATATGGGTGTGTATTCAGAAATTGTAGTTATTAACACAAATCCCTGAAAATCCCTGAGGAGTGTGTAGAGCATGGAATGGCTTTGTTGGATATCACAGAGTAATACTGAGTTTTAAGTAGGTGCTTGTTGTTTTCTTTGTCACAAATGTGAAAACTGCTGTCAAAAAGGAATGGGGAACTATCAGATGAATTAAGTGAAGTTTAAAACCTCTTTTATCACTTATTCTCAGTGAAAGATGAAATTTGAGGGGAGGGCAGAAGCAACAATCATAAGATAATTGTTAAATGATTTTTTCCCCCCCTGAAGAGAAAAAGCTCCTGGTCAGTGTTTCTGTTTGTCGTTGCTAATGCAGCATCTTCAAGGAAGTAGGAAAATGTGGTGTTCAAATGATTGCAAGTTCTGGATTTCAAAACATAAGTGAATAATGTTCCTGAATACTGGAGTCATTTAGATGCTTTAGGCCAAACAGAAGGGAAGTACCTTAAAAGACTTAATGATTTGTTCAGGAGGTGAAACGGGGCTATGGGAGAGTCAGGAATTTCAACTCCCGCTTGTGTTCCTGGCATTCTGATGCTCCTGGTGACTCCTGGGTGAATTTTTTCCTGGGCTTATCTACACCGGAGCCTTGGATTCGCGGCAGGATGACTGGAGCCTGATATCCCCCGCTATCCCACAAGCTGCTTTGCAGTCAATCTTTCTGGGATCCCTTGCCCTCCATGGGAAGCCCCTCCCGTTCAGTGGGTACCGTCCCTTCCTCCTCCATCTGCAGGTTCCCCGGCTGTGTTCGCTGAGGAGTTGGACTCCTGGCCCGGCGAGTTGAGCCCAGTGGTGACGTGCTTGTTTTCCTGGTTCCTTTGGAGGATGCCCTGGGATTAGCCCTGCACCCCGGATTTACAAGCAGCGTGTGAACACAAGGTGCTTGTGTAAAACCTGCACCGGCGTCTGCAGGAAATGAGAGCCATTCCCTTGGGCAGCGACGATGGGAGAGAGGATCCAAAGGTTCGGGTGCTGACAGACCCGAGTAAAACGCCGCTCCTTTCGCAAGCTGCGGGAAGGGCTCGCCCCGGGCGAGGAGGTTGTGCTGCAGCCCCCGATCGCCGCTCGTCCCGCCGGAGCCCCTGCAGCTCCCTCTGCCGAGCCCGCCGAGCCCCGCAGCGCTCGGGGGCTCCTCGGGCCGAGCGAACCCCCCGGGTCCTGCCGCAGCACCCGAGAAACACTCACGACCACCCGAAGCCTCGGCCAGCCTGGTGTTACTTATGGGGGATTCGGGGAGTTGATGCCCTTTTTTTTTTTTTTATTTTCCCTTTTCACCGTCTGATTTTTGTCTCGGGGGAGATGGGGAGTCCCGGAGGGATCCGTGGACTGTCCTGTTAACACGGGCTCCAGGCAGCAGAACCTGTGTGGTTGCAGGAGATAAAAGGATTCCAGCTCCCTGGCTGGGTTGCTGAGGAGCAAGTGAAGCATCGTAGGGGGAAGAGAGAAGAACAAAGACAGGGTGTATATGAAAATTTTTTACTCTGTGTACTATAGCCCTTCTTATTTAGGATATTAAAATATGGCTTGGAGAAACGGTGGAAGTAAATTTAAAAATAGCCTGAACAGTAACAGTAAAGTAGTTTTGCAAATAGTACAATTTACAGAATTTCCACTTGCTTTTTTTCCCCAACTCTACTGTCATTCCCTGATCTTTCGGAGTATCCCATCTATTTATTGTATTTCCCTCCCGTTCTGGAAGTATCTTAAATGTTGTGCCAGCTATGGGTGGGCTGAGTGCAGGTACCTGCTGCCTCTCTGGTCACTGCAGGGCACTGCTTTGCCCTGGGGGCTCTGCAATTGCCGGGGCAAAGATTCTGCAGCACTTTTATAACATCTCAAAAATAATTGATGCATTCGTTACGGCAGCTGGTTGAAACTGGCCAATTTAATCAGAAGCTGTTAATGAGGGAGAATAGGCTGTGGTCACATAAACCTCATTTTAACAGAAAAGGAAGTTTAGAAAGCTGTGGGAATAGACGGTTCTCTCTTCAAGATTTTAGTGCCATCGTTGATAATGCCCAAATCTCACATCAGAAAACTGTTATTTCCGTATTTAATTTTATGAAAATAAAAATAGGATGATTTAAAACTCTGCATTCAGTTTCTTAATTTGCTTTGCTTTTAATGTATTTTTTTTTGGATCTCAGTGTCATACTGGGCTGGGATTCATTCATTCAGCAAAATAAATGTGTCTTCATCTTGATGATGCCTGTTTTGTAAGTGTATGGGAGGATGGTTGTGTCGAGCTTTTGGGATTTCCTCCTGCCTAGAGAGTCTGGTCAGGAAGCTGTTGGCAAAATTAAGTGATGGTTTGGGGATTTTTGCAGGGAATTGACTGTCCAGCAGCATTTGTACAAGGATTAGATTCTTGTGGTCTAGAATGGGAGCTCAGTGTGTTGTCATTGCAGCTGCCTGTGCTCTGCTTTTCCCTTCCCTCTGGACCAGCATAGTTTGTAGTTTCAGTCTAGAGGTCAGGGAAGAGTTTTGTTTTTTTTTTTTAAATATGTTTTTTTAAGGCTGAATTCCTCTGTAATAAAATGTATTACTTTCTTCCACAATATACCTGAAGATACAGACTGACTGGTTCTCAAAAGAGGTTTCTACCTGCTTTTCCATCATGCAGCCCTTTAATGAAATGTTAATGAGAAGATGATCTGATAAACTTCTTGAAAACTTTCTGTGCACCAAACTCCTGACTGAGGATTTTTCTTCAGATCTGCTTCTTTTCAGACACCCGAGTTGGTTTCTGGAGCTGTCTGTCTTGCCTAGATAATGCCTACGAGCAAGGCACAGAGATTTTGGTGGGTTGTTTTTCTAAGGCTTGAATGACTAATTTTCTGAAGGTGGAAGGAACAACAGCCTTTCATGTGAAGTTCCTTTTGTGCTTGTTACAAGTGTTAAGAGCAGGAGAAAGTTAAGCACAGGCTAAAATTCTGAGTTGCAGTCTGGTGAGGAATCTTCCAGGCTTCTTACCTGCAACAGCTGAGATCATAATTGTTGCTTCTGTCTTACCTGCACTTTGCTGCCTTTAATTCTTCGTGGTCTCTTCTGCTTAATCTTAGTGGCTTAGAAGATTCTTCAGTGGCATAATTAGCTTATCTTAAAATAGTCTGATCTGTTGGGACAGTGAGGGGACAGCCAGCCCAGCCCTGGCTTGCAGGTCTTGGCCCCCAGGGATGTCAGTGTTTGGCCCCTGGGGAGGAAGGAAGGAGTAGGTGAGAATTTTTTTGCAGCTGTAACTGGATTTTGAACATGAATCCTTTAGCTCACCTGTGCTGGGATTTACAGATGTTTTCCTTCAGGAATTTGACAACAGCCAAATAAAGAGAAAGCAGCTTCTGCTTTGTTTCAGCCAAGACACAAGTGGAATGAGGATCCAAAATTCAGTTCCTCTGCTAAGGTTGTTTTTTGTATTGGTAGCTTTAGTGTCTCTGGCTCTTTTTTTATTCAACCCTTGTGCTTGGGGGAGTGTGAACCTCCTCATCTTACCTCAGACTCCTTGTTTCCAACTCATCTAGGACGTTACTTGGGATGTGATTTATTCCGTATTTTCTGGAAGATGTCTTTTTAATGGAATTTCTGTAGAAGAGCACTTCTTTTTCTGAAGTCAGTAAAAACCTGAAAATTATATGCTAAGTTGCCATGCTTTTTGTTGATTAAAAATGGGTTTCAGCATATTTGCAATTAGCTATTTGGTGAAATAGCAGCTCAGTAGCTAATGCTGGGCACACTGATACTGGCTGCTACTGACTCCAGGGAGAAAATGGAGTTCTTTTATTTCCACATGTAAAATGCCTTTTTTTTGGATTGATAGCTCTGCTCATTCTGGGGTTTTATTAAACTTCTACGTTGATGTTTTTAAGTCCTGTGTTTTCATCTCTCAAACCCTCCCAAAAAACCCTCTTGGAAGACCTGCCTTTGTCATGTAGTGTTTGCAGGCCTTCATTGAAAAACTGATTTGGACTCTGCAAGACAATTAAAAATTGCTCCTGGTAGTGTTTGAGTTCTACTTCCAGGTGGATTTTATGTCCTACCTGAGTGCAGGAAGTGAGAAAAGGAGTTTTAACTGTACATGAATATCTTGCCTACACTGCAAGATTCCTTGGGCAGTCACCAGGCAAGTCCTACGTGTAGTTTAATGTTTAACCTCAGTTTTATTTTGCTGGTATGGCTGGGACTCTTACTCATACAGATAGAGCTGCCCTGTAACTGAGATTGGGAGGTGGAACTCGCCTCTTCCTGTTACATTTTAGTCCAGTTCAGTTTGTGACAACAAAATCGTTCAGGTGAAACTTCCAGCCCCGGTGGGATGAACTCACCTTTCAACGGGGTTTGTGACAGTTCTTGCAGCACTTGGTTCTTTGTGCTGTGAGTAGAGTTTTTTTTTTTTTCCCCTTTTTCTTTTCTCCTGGTTTCTCCCACATTCATTAACTGTGCCTACAATGAGCTTGCAGTGAATTAGTGTCAGTGTTCCAGTGAAATCCTTGGCTGGATTGATGACGTGAGCGGTGGGATCTTGCTCTGGCTCCTCGTGTCTGTTAGACCTATTTAGATGCAAATGCTGTAAGCTGACATTGCCTCTGTGCTTCTTCCCTGCTCTAATATTAATATTTATATCTTAGAAGTATTAGTGGAGAAATTATTAGGAGAGGAAGTTTAGCACAGAAAGGTTTCCTGTGGAAGACTTGCAGGCATGGTGAATTCTGACAGGGTTCCCATGGCAGTGAATATGTTTTCTTTAATACACATTAGTCAGATCTTGCTATTGTCTTCTTTATAATACAGCACTTTGGCTCTATTGTTGTCAATACACAAGTTGTCTGAGCAAAACCTTTTGGAGCACAATAAAAAAAGATGTAAAACCATGTTGGGCAAAAAAATGCTGAAGGGTTCTAATGAGTGTGCAGGGAACAGTCGTTTTCTCTTTTGGCATTTACATCAACTTTCTAATCCAAGTCTTTGTCTCTTTCTCCTCTGCTGTATTCCCATACAAAATTCAATTATTTAACTTTTATTTTAGCAATAGGAGACAATTTGAGCATAATTAATGTATCTGTCTAAATGAGTGATACCTAATTGGATTGTCATTGTTTGGAGAACCTTCACAGTCATTCATTGCAATCTGTACATTTCTCTTTTAGAGCTACAGTAAATATTGAAGTCTCACTGTTCAATCTGATGAATGTAGCTTTACATCTGCTTTGTCACTGCCGCTCTCAAGTTCCAGGGTGCTCCAGTGGGTTGAGATGCTGCTCTGGAATTCCTGATGGCAACCTGACTGCCCTGGCTTCATACTCTGCTTGTGGAAGATGCCCTGGATCTAGAGGGGCTGGATGATGAGTGCAGATAACTCCCATATAGGGTTTTTTTTTGAAGTGTTTGAGTTCTAGTGCTGTTTTGCTGGTCTGAGGCAATTTATGTATGAAATCTCCTAAACCCAGGAGGTTCTTTACCCAAACCTCAGACCTGTGTATCTGAAAGGTGTGAGCAGTGTGCTGAGCTCTGGTACAGCTTTATAGGCCTCATGAACAGTTCCTGTACAGCAACATCAGTGGTAAATCTCTGTTTTGATAAATGTATGCAGACAGATGTATACAGGGCACCTTTAAACTAGTTTCATGTCTCTCTGTGTCACTCAGGGGCACGTGAGGAAGCCACACAGAGAGAAAACCTTTGGGTTTTTTTTTTTATCCCTCGCGCTTGAAAACGCGGCGTTTATCACGAAGCGCTCTTTAATTGTGGCACCTAAATGGGGCAGACCTGCTCCTTAATGGTGAGCACGTCTGCAGATGATATTTGTCAGCAGTAGGGCTTTGGGAACTGGGTTAATATGTTCAGTCCTGACTCTTCAGCAGCCAGACGTGCGTGGCAGTGCACCTGCGCTTTGGGGTGGATCCGTCTCTTCACGTGCTCTCGTGTGGTTTGGAGCTGTGAATTCCTGTCTCAGCTCTTCTCTGTGTCTTTAGCAGAGCAGTACTGGAACTGTTTGATGTGTTCCAGTAAAACAAATGACAGCCCCCCCACTCCCCCCCAGCTTTTATTCTTTTTCCATTTGTTTCTTTATTAGATGTGGTTTGGTCACTTCTTGTGTGCTGTGAGAACGTTTTTTGAATTAACAAGTGTTGCTGCTTGAAATGCCCTTCAAAAGTAGACTTATGTGGCCAATTTAAATCAGTCATCCTTAAAAAAAAAGAAATCTTGTTTGTGTGTTTAATTTAGGTGATTAGACTACAGTGATTGTGGCTTTCAGTAAAACTGGCTGTTCTGAAATTCGTCTGTGGTTCAGATTGATGCCTCTGTCCTGAGGGGAAAGGTTTGCCTTGTGTGGCCTTTCACAAATCAGGAGAGCTGGGGAGGCAATAATTTTATTTCATTTTGGTCTGTCCGCGTGACAGAGGCTTCTGAACTGCCCAGATGCAGGTCTTGTGGTGTGATAATGGTGGGATGGTGATGGTGGTAGTTTCTACCTGTTGTAGTTTGTAATTCCATCAGCTCTTGCTGGTTATAAACATGGAAGGTAAAAAAATTAGAAATAACTTTCTATTGCAGGTGCATTTTTGCCTTTGTTTTCAGTTCTCCAGTTGATACCTGTAAATTAAATTGTGACCTGGAGAACTTTTGTGCCTCAGGCTTATCTGCTAATCCGTTACTTCAGCAGCAAATGTTATTTTTATTGGCAGACCTTGCCTTGTTTTGAGTGTTTTGCTGTTGAGGAAATTTAAGATTGGTGCCTTGCCTCTGAATTAGTTGGTGCGAGTGCCTTAATCTTTGTCTCCCTGCCCGTGTGGAGCTGAACAATCTCTCCTGTTGTCTGTCAGTGTGACAGGGCAGGACAGTGTTGTGTGCAGGAGGAATGGCCTGACTGAGGTGCTGGAAACTGTCGGTGTGAGGAGCTGGATGAGTGAACGTGTCAGGCTCCAGCTGTTTATTCTTTGTAATTTTTTTTTTGAGGTAGTTGCAAGTAAACAAATATTTCTACCATGCCCTGTCCTTGTCTTCCTCTGCTGTTTTTTTTTGAGCTTTCATTCATTTCACTTCCCAGTGGGTAGATGGTAAGATTTGTCAGATTTATCTAGTCAAGTGCAAGTGGGGTTTCTCCTGAGAAAGTCTCGTGAATTCTACTCTCAGCAAGTATCTCTTTTTTTTTTTTTTACTTATCAAAAATCTTTCATTCCATTTCTGGTTTGTCTTCTGATGCTCTCATAAATAAAGTTCCAGATCACTCAGCTGGGTTTGTTGCATGAACATATTTTTATTTCTTCCTTCCCCCTGCCCCCCCTCAGAATCTTGAAAAGCAGCTGCTCCCTAACAGACCCATTATGTCCCAACACTTTGGAGAAACAAAACAATTCCTCTCTGCTCTCCCAGTCAGAGCATCTGCATAGCTTTACATTACGCAAGCTCAGCTTTCATTGAGAATCATGTTGGGGAGGTTTTGATTTCTGTTGTTGCTGGGTTTTGTTTGCCTCTGGAATAAGAGCAACCTGTAGCACATCACATTTGCAGATAATTTCATTCCAAGTCTGTCACCAAGGTCACTGTTTGTTGTTTTTTTTTTTTTTTAATGCTTTGGGCATTAATTGTTCTTACTCCAAACTCATTCACGTGATCTGTGAGACTATAGCTTTTCCCTGTAACCCCTTAATATTATTTGCTTGCAGTAGAAACACAATTTGCTGGTTTTACTGTGTTGATAACACTTGGAAGCTGCATTTTTGACCGGTGCAGTCAGAAACATGCTCTTTAGAAAGGTGAAAAACATGTTTTCTGTACACAAGTTGTGTTTGTGGATTCCACTCCCTAGTTTTGTCTTCATATTGAAGTTTACTGGTTCAGTTATTTTGTTCCTTTTCTGTGTGTTTTTGTTTGTTTTTTTTTTTTTTTTTAAATCAGTGTAGCTCTTGGTTTTAGTTCTGTGTTTGTTCTCTTTGCAGAAGGAGTCTGGTGTGTGTGTGTTAACTATTGAGCACTTCTAATTGTTAATTAATTATTTCTAATATGGACTTTGTGTAGTTTGTGCTTAACCTTTGAGCGACTGCAATGACAAGTGTTAGAATAATTGTCTCTGAAAAAATGTGGTATCTGTATCTTTCTGTCACTGTATTGTTTGATAAATGCTGCTGTGCTCTGCAGACTAATTAAAGAATGACTCTGAATAATGGTCTGGTTGAAAGGATCGTCTCAAAATCCAGGTATATGTGTACTTTGCCTCTCTCTGTTCTCTTGATGTGCCTGTGGCGTATCTCTGGGGTGGATAACTTGGCTACCTGATGGTAGCTCTGTCCGGTTTCCAGCCATTGGAAAGGGAGGACCAGGGGTTTAGGAACCACCTCATGAAGTTATTGAAGAGGAACAGTGTCAGGATAAGCTTATGGGATGCAGCAAAAGTGCAACAGCAGTTTAAGGAGGTGTAGGAGAACTTTAATGTGGCCCCTGTGGATGTGGTTGCACTGGAGTTGCAGCAGTCAGAGATTTTGATGTGAGTTCTCTGCCTAAATATTTACCCAAGGCCAGTGTGATTTCCTTGCTTCCAGCCCCTGTGCTGAAGCTGATTGTGATTTCAGCCCTGCTGTTAAGTGTGTGAGGTGGGCTTTCCTCCATGCTTAGGCAAAGAAGACGGTTAATATGTATTCTTCCAGCAGAATACAGATAATTTTCTCCTCTCTCTTGACCTCTGTGATTGAGTTTATTCCCCTTTTATCTTCTTTCTCCAAGTCACCAATCTGAAACCACAAAACACATGATCTGAAACATCCCCCTGTGTTAGTCCAGAGGCAGCTTTTAGGAGAGTTTTCCTTCCTTCCCACACGAGGCTGGAATTCTCTGGAGTGTGCCCTCTCTTGAGTGTGACAGAGGAGGATAAAATATTTTTAGAGTGTGCTCCATTAATTTTGACAACTCAGATTTGTTTGCACTTTTCCTGTGCCAGCATGTGTATTTCTAGATATGTCAGTATATGTGGAGACAGTGTGTGGGGTTTTTTAATGTGTCACTGTCTTTTATGGAGAACATCTGCTGTGAGATTGTTGGAACAATAGGCAATGATGCTTATTTAAAATGTGTTCTAGGAGTTACCCTGTGCCCAGGCTGGTTAATAAACCAGCAAAAGATACCAAATACAGTTGAATATCCTCCCCTGCTTGGAATTTGATCAGTCTTTTGTGTCATATACAACAGACCATAATTCTTGTGACCTTTTCCTTAAATTTTCACAGCAAGACACTCGCTCTGGAGTTCTGAATCTTAAAGATTCATAATACGGAGAACACAAATGCAGGGCTGGCCATGTGTGTGTTAAAATAGTAAATGGGTTAAAGTGGCCCAGGCACACTTAGGACTGTGCTGGCACAGTTCTCCCTTCAGATGGCAGTTTGCAATGTGAAGCCTCTTCCTCTCTCTCTACTGTAGCAGAGCTAAACTCTAATGTCACTTATAGGAGAAATTTAATACAAGCAGCTTGTGCAGAGCTGACCTGCTGCCATGGCAGCGTGGAATATATTTAGCATGCATGTGTCTGGTAACCACGAGGGAATCAAACAGTGGAACTCGCCAAAGTTAACCTTTCTCTGAAGGTTTGCAGTTTCTTTGGTCAAATCAAACGTTAGCAAACTATCTGAAGAGACTCAAAATTCAGAATTGGATTCTTTTAATCCACCGTAACTTTTTTAGTGTTTTATTTGTTTGGTGGGTTTTTTTTCTGCCATGATGACTAGAGATTAAAGTTGAAATGAAATCTGAAAATAGCAATGTGATGCTCAGGTCCTCCATCTCGAAGAAAAGCCACGAATGCGAGTTTTTGGCAGTGCTGTTATGTTGTCAGAATTTCTTGGTATCATCTGTGCTTCAAAGCTGAAGTGTCAGTTATGTGCCTTCTGCAGATTTAATGGGACACCATTTGGGAGCTGATAAGCAGGGAGAAGTGCCACACATAAGTCTGCTCCCAAGACAACGTTAAAAAGTGGATAATCTCTTTAATGGAATATAATCTCGCTTATGCAAAATCCTAATAAAAGTTGAATATTTTCTCCACAGAATGTGATGTTGATGTTGGTTTACATTGTAAGGGGTTTTTTTTTGATGTCTTGTGCTGAGCAGGAGTGGGATGACTTGTTCATCTCCTGTTAGTTGCAGGATCCCGTTTTCCATGGTGATTCTTCCACAGCTGCAGGTCCAGATGAGGAAAAACCTCCTGGCTTGGACCTGAGCACCAGATGCAGCTTTAATGCTGAATATGATGTTTCCAACAGCCCAGTGCTCAGGGATTTACTTAGTCTCAGATTAAGGCTGCATTCCTTAAGCTGGAAGATTCCAGTGGGTTCTGGATGCTTTGGGAGTTCCCATCTTTCCCAGTTCAGGTGGTCACACGTTGTCACCAGTGAGTTTTCTTTGGAGTACTTTAAGGACACACATAGTTAAAGCAGCATTAAAATAACATTAAACATAAGAGAAGTGGCTTTTATCCCATGAAGCATGATGGTGTGGAGTGCTCAGAGCTCGGCGCCTCAGCACATGTGCCACTTCCTACCCCTGCACGGTGCAGTCGTGTTGGGAGCCCTGCTCGGTCCTTCCAGGTGTTTCAAAATATCAATAATCCTATTGCCCAACCTCCTGAATTAGTAACACAGGAGAACAAGTTCCATTTAGAATTCCCATTTTGCTTTTCCACGGCAGGGCTGGATGTGAGACACTGCAGAAGCACCAGTGGAAACTCAGACCTCTAGGAAAAGCTGCAGCCTGTTTGTCGTGGGTTTGTCAGTGCTATTGGCAACTATTTATTAATTCCAGCTTTGGGATTTACCTTCCTTTTCCTTATGGCTCTTCTAAGCAAATTTTTGTTGCAAGAACCCAGTCTTGTGCTTAATTGATTTCCCTTTCAGAAGGCCAGAGAATCCCATGTGCATCCTTGAAAGACCTTCCCTTGAGGTGAAATCCTCAAAAGTGAACCAGAACCAGTTTCTTTTTAATGCCTGTTTTAATCTACTAAATTTAAAGAGCCAGGTCTGTGTCTTTGTTCTACACTGTGTGGCATCAAACTGGATAAAATGCCACAGATAAAAACTCCCTACAGATAAACTTATTGTTAACTCTTCCTGCTGCTGTCCTCTGTCACACTTTTTTGCTCTGCTTTTGGGGACTTGCTCTTCCCTTTAATGCTCTTTTTCCAGCTGTGTGGGGTGAGCATTTCACTGAAAGAATTGGACTCCTTCAAAAAAGAACTAACAGTGAGACTTGAGAGCATCACACCTCTGTGTGGGAAGATTTCAGGGAATGCTACCATCCTGTTCAGGAACATTTTGGCTTCAGTTCCACCTACTGAAAGAATTAGGCAAGAGCACCCATTTGGCTGCAACATTTTGAGTCAGGATTCAGTAGATGGATCAAATACTCCTTCCTTTCCATGGGCTGGCAAATGGAGTGGCTTGGCAGTGTTGGGATGTGGGAGCAGAATCCCTGGTCTCCTGTGTTTAAACCAAAGCTCGATGGGCTTTAAGTGTTGTTGTTCCTGAGCAAAGACCCGGCTCGTCCATCTCTGACTGAACTCTGCAGTTGTGGCGGCCTTAAAATTTCCTGTGGTGATGTGGAATATTAAAGGGTTTGTGCTTGTTCGAGTTCGTGCTGCATTCAAAGGGGAGCCACCCCTGAAGGATTCTGAGGTTGTTAATCAGATATTACCATCAAAATGAAGCCCATTCAGGGGCAGACAAAGAGGAAGGAAATCCAGCCGAAGCTCGAAGGAAGAAGCCCCACAAGTGCGGGGTTGATGTGAGGTGCTGGAAGTGCAGGGTGAGCTCGTTTTGATGCCTATCTTCCTGCGAGAGCAGGAGTGTTTACAGTGTGGAGCGTGTCCCCACCCCGCCCCCAGTGCAGCCGAGAGAACGATGACGCTGGATGTTGGGGAACTCTTACAAATCTAAACATAGCCCACAATCACAGGTGTGTCCGTGCAGGGTGAAGATGTGTGAGCTCCGCAGGGAACCACGAGCTGCAGTTTTGACAGCGAGGTCCAACTCAGTGCTCAGCATTCCGGCTTACACTAAGAAGTCTTTGTTTCAGATCTCAGTTTAAAAATCTGTTGGCTTGGCAGCAGGATGGAGCCTGCTAAAAAACCAGCTAGTCTAACTGGATGCAGAGGGAGTTGCTGGAAAGTTCCTTTCTCCCAGTGGGAAGACAGAATTTTGTGGTCTTAATATTTTGGTTTCAGTTTTCCTTAAGCAAGTCTAAATGGATTTCCTTACAGCTTCTGTACCCTACCTCAAAGCAGGGGAGAGGAGAACTGAGAGAAGTAGAACTCAAATCATCAATAGAGTTCCTTAATTAAAATCCAGTTCACTAATCCTTGCTTCCATTTCTCCTGTGCTGCCAGGGGTATCTCAGGTTTTGGCATCCAGCTCTTGCAGTGTTTGCTCTGACTGCTTAGTTTTTATGAAGCAACGTGTGGCCTCGTGCAAGACTTGCAGAGCGTCCTGTGAGAGCCTGGCAGGATGGAACTGGATGCTGAGAGGCTCTTGCAGCGTGATTTGTGGAGCTGTGTTAACTTATACCTGTGTTGCAATGTGGTTCAGCAGAGAACTCAAATTTTCAGGGGGGTCTAGAAAAGCAGGAGTGCTCAAAGGTGTGTTTGAGGGGAAAACAGACTCCCAGTGCAGGCAAAAGCAGCAATATCAGAGCTGAACAGGCCTGGCTCTGCTGCCCCTTCCAGGCTGTGCCTGTGCTGATGAGGTGAAAGCGGAGCTGGAGCTCTGGGATGTGCTGTTTGCCAGCTCCCTGTCAATATTTATTGCTTCAGCTGCTGCAGGGCCTCCAGTCGGCAGGGAGAGGCTTTCATGTCCTGAAGGCCCTGAGTGCCCAACAATGGAGGTTTCTGAGGGGAGTTAGGATTTCTTGCAGGTGCAGCAACGCTTCTCAGCAGGCACTCGAGGGCTGTGTGTGAACTGTTGTGCCAGTTTTGTTCATGTAACTCCACGTGATCGTGGTCATAGGTTATTTACTCAGAATGAATAAAATGAGGTAATGTAAAATAGCTGTTCAAATTGCTCTAGTGGGCAGAATCCACCTTCAGGAATGTATTTAATATCTAATATATCAGTGGTGTTTTTCTTAGGGAAGGAAGTACATAGTTTGTTTTTTTTTCAGGAAGACAGAATGCTGTATTGCCATACCAGAAAGGAATGGAAGAGGTTGCAGATTCTTCCTCGTGTTCTCAAGTGATACTGTTAGATAAAGAAAATAATTGCTGTGCCTAAATAAGTCTATTCCATGAGGGAGTTTAACACTGATTTTAACCACTCACCTCCAAGCTCAAGGGTTGACTGAGGTCCTCTGAGGCACTTTCAGGGCTGCTTCTTGGTATTTCAGGCAGTTTCTTTGATAGGATAATTATTTTCTTTGAGTTTCTTTGAGGATAATTATTTTTCCTTTTTCTTTTTTTTCCCCCTCCATTTTTAATGCATAATTGCAGGTCTGGATGGGCAGCTGTATTTGTAGTGTCTGATTCCTGATGGATCCTGGTTATTGTCAGGTCTAGGCAGTCGTGGCATCAGATAGTCCTTGGCTGACTCAGTAGAGAAGATGAAGATGTTCCCTTGCACTTTGCAAACAGCTCCAATTTGCATCTAATGTTTCATGTCAAAGGTAAACCAATATACTTGTTTAAATGTAAGAGATTTTCAGGAGGGGAAGTCTGCAGTGATCTGAACCTGTCTGGGCTTCTGCTTCAGCTTCCTGGCTACTTTGTGCAATCGTAAATAGGCCAGCTGCCCTTCGAATCCATTAAGATCCAACTTGTGCAATCTCTTGCTTTCCTCAGTACTCCTGACTCTTGTTGGGCTGCTCACTGATCACTCCATCTGTGCAGGAGTTTACAGAGGGGCTTTGTGTATTTGTGGGTGGGTCACGGACTGCCTCTTGCTTGGGACCTTGATTAAAGTTTCTCTGGGCCTTCACTCAAACCTCTGTCAGCTGCCTCTCCCCACCCAGACCTTCCTGGTGCCGGTGCTGCTGCAAAGTGTTTGTCAGGGTTTGTTGACAGGAAGAGAAATTGAGATGTTTTTGAAGGATTTTGAGGATTCCTGTTTGTCATACAATAATGGGAACAAATGGATGAGAACGCTCTCGTCTATTTATAGCCATCGAGTCTTTCACTCCAGAAGCTGTTAAATATTTTGATACATCTTTCTCTCCACCACTTGAATCAGGGACTTTGCTGTGAAGCAGTGATGTCACTTAGGGTCAAACAACTTCATTTTCTATTTGCAGCAATCTGCAAGAAAGGTGAAACAATTAGATCTTATCATTTGCTCTGTCTTGCAGGTATGGCAGGTAATTGAGTTACTGTAGCAGCCTGAATTTCCACTTAGCAACTAAACCATATTAACTCTGTATGCTCTTTTCTTGCCATTGCTAAGGAAAAAAATAGTTTCAAAAGTTAACTTTTAGAAGTAGGTGTCTATTCAGATTCAGGTTCTTACCTGAAGTCAATGTGCTGTTATCAGTGTAGTTTGGGTGACATTTTTCCAAGAGAATCCCAAGTTGGCTGGGTTAATGTTAATGACATGTGAATGCCCAGACTACCACATATCACCTGTCAAGAAAGAAAAAGACTTATATGCAGAAGCAGAAAACATCCTGAATAATATTCTCCCTTCTTTTCTTAGTAGAAATTCAGTTTCCCACACTAAGTTTAAGGGTTGGGGTATTTATATTAATGTACTAAACTTCTGGTGGTAGTGGCCTGCTCTGTGCTTGACTGGGACAGCTTATGACTGATTTTCAGAATACAGACATCCAAATGGAGGGCAGTGACACCTTTGAGGAGAGGGTTATGGGGTACCTGGATCAATAAAATGTTTTGGATCAGAAGGAGTTTCCCCCCAGGTTGCTTTTAAAAGTGGCAGCTGACACTGGAGAGCTGGTGGGGCTCAGACACGAGCTCTGCTCAGCACCATCTGCCCCAGCCCACTGGTGTTCGAGTTCTGCCTGTGTAACACATCCAGTTTTCCAGTAGAGCACAGCTGAGGTGTGGCTGAGTGGATTAATCTCACTGGGACATCATTTTAGTATTTGCCACTTGTCTGCCTTGGATTCTGAAACCTTTGGATTGTTCAGAAACTCTCTCCATGGATGTCTGGAGAGAACCTGCCCTTGGATCTGCTGTAGCTCCCCCACCAACAGTAATGGGGGGTTATTTTACTTAAATATAACAGGACTATTTGCCTAAAAGGGTTCAGGGAAGGGAGTAACCCACTGAAATTTGGGTTGAATATCTTACAAATAGTACAGGTGGTTTTTTTAATTACTTAGAAGTTTGAACTGGTGGTGTATCTGAGTTTTAACAGCAGAGATTGAGTTCTGAACGAAGGCTGTGGCAGCCCCAGAGATAGAAACTTGCCACTGATCTTGGTTGGAAACACGTGGGCGTCTTTCTGGTTTGCTGAGTGTCTTTGTGAGCCTTGCAGGCTGTTTGAAGCATTCTGTTGTCGTGTCTGTCTGGTTTATAATTGTTGCACTTCAACAATATGACTGCGTGCTGTCATTTAATCAGACATGGAATAAATTATCAAGAAAGCTTTCTGGATAATTGTTCAGTGATTTAAAGCTTCTTATAGATTCTTTGATGTGTGATATCTCTTTTGTTTTTCTCGGTTTTCCTGTCCTGCTCCTTTTAAAAGTGGGGGGGGAGGGGTTGTGCCTGTGTTCTGTGGAATCCTCTGGAATACTGGAAATGTGTATTTGGAAAGGAGGAGAAATGGTGTGGAGAGTAACCTGTCACAGCAGGTAAATTAAAAAAAAACCCAAACAAACAGAAAAACCACAAATGGGAGTTGGGCAAGAATGTTGGAGCCTGTGGGTTGTGCAGGGCAGAGGGAAAGCTGATCCAGAGGATCAGGAAAAGGCAGATAAGTGAGGGTGAGCAAAACCTTGGGAAGAGGTTTCCCAAGTGCAGAGCCAGGAGCACACGATGGTCTGTGTCACAAAGCCCAAACTTGGAAGCCCAAACCCTTCTTGTGAGGGCACAACGTGCACAAGGAAGAATCTTGTTTATTATCCTTCAGTTTTCCATTCTCTCATCTCCTCACACTTGTCCCCTGCCGAGAACTTCACTAAAATCCGGCATTGTTGGGTTCCAGGCCTGGCCTGAGGACACTCTGCAGTTTGTACTTTGGAGGCAGAGGACTCTTGGTGAAAAGTAAGGAATAATGACTAGAAGTTTAGTCACTAGAAGTGTTCAGAACTTGGGGGAGTTTTAGAACTCCTGCTGCACATCCAAAAAATCAGTTTGCTGAAGTACCAAGCTTTCTGCATGGGGTGAACTCAGTGTCAAATACGATTCCCTCATAATTTATGTTCTATGTTTTGGTTTTTGTGGTTTTTTTACAGACACTGGTTTACCTGACTGGAGAATTCGGTTTTGGGTTTTTTTGCGAGATAATGTAGCTGTGAAATGGGGCTATGGTGAAATCAGAGCTTATATAGAAAGGGGTAGTTTTGTCTGGTTTTGATTTATGAATGTTCAGTTCTTTACATTTAGGTTATTTGTTGAGGTTCTAAATGGTTGTAAAATAAATATCTGCCCGAAAAAGCACACAGGGAAAACTTCAGGACTCCTCAGAAAAGATAATCTGCTGAAATCATGTTCTCAGAGACCAAAAGGACAGTGCTCCTTATGGATAAGGATGGCTGTGTAGAAATGGAACCTGGATTAAGGCTTAATCCTGAATTAAGGTCTGGATCCTGAATTCAGGAACCTGGATCAAGTTGATTTTGACATTTTGGTGCTGATGTTTAAAGTGCTGCTCCCACTGGTTACAAAAAAAAATCAGAGCAAAACTTTAAATTGAATTATCTATAAGATGATGCAAACCATGAGTCACCACACATACAAACAAAAAAAAAAAACAAAACCAAAACCCACGTGAAGCAGCTTGTCTCGAATTTCAGAGAAATCTGAGCAGATGAACTCAGGACTTCGGAACCGAGCTGTGAAAACGTGTCGTGTCCCCGTCGAGCGGGCAGGGCCGGGGACAGCGAGTGCTCCGTGAGCTCTGCTGATTCCCAGCGAGATAAACAGCGGCAGGAGAGGGGCTGGGAGAACCCGCAGATAACGAGCTGCACCCCTGCCAAGCGCTGCTGCCACGCAGAATGAGATTATCTGCGCTCTCCGATCGGCTGATAAACTCACGTGGAGAGGGCAGAAGCCCCGAGCCGAGGTAGCTGTAATTAAAGCTGGAGTGTCACTGTGGCAACTGCTGAAATATGAAGACTTCTGGAAGTAGATTTCCCAATGATGCTTTCCTTTAAAGCCGTGACTTAACGGTATGAAACACGTTTGTAGGTGTTATCTGCAGAGGCATCGGTGAGCCTGGAGATTAATGAAGTGTTAGGATGTTGCAAAACCAGAAGAAAGTTCCATTCTGGTTGGTAAACACGTGAATGGGAAACTGCACCGTCCTACGCAGTAAATGTATTTTATTTATTCTCTTATTAACAGAGGAAGAAAAACATGAAAATGAGCCTTCGAATGGATCACACTGCGAGGTGCTTGTTGTTCAGTTAATCACCAGAGCTTGTGAAGGTGTCTGTTCTCACTCTTGGAGTCATTGCAGTGGCTTGAAAGAAAGGAAATTAATTTCCCTGCTGAGAAACAGCAGCGAGGTTCTGGTGATCCCCACCCCAGGATTAATAGAAAAAAATTGAATTTCACGGCGTTTTGTCTCCTGTGGCAAAGGAGGGCTCTCCTGTGAAACGATGGACAATTTAAAGCCGTCTCTGGTGGACTGTTCTTATCAGCATTTTGGGAGGCACAGCTGGTGGCTCCCTTTGTTTGGGCAGAAAGGAGTTGTGACAACCCGACATGTGGCTCCGTGCCATTTTTTTGTTTTTGGCCACCTGGTAGCCGAGTTCCTTTGCCATTACAGGAGCCTGAAAACGTCGAGGCAAATGCTTTTGGATCTCGAAAACCACTTAAGTGTTGCTTCAGGAAAGAAACCTTCCTTCTGTGGCCTGTCCTGCACAGGTGCCTCAGGGGTTTAAAACCCGGGTTTCAGTGCCTGCAGTTCCACCCTGAAAGTTATGAAACATGTAATGAGTTTTACACTAATTAAATACCTGCAGATGCCCCTCTGCTTCGTTATGGAGCAGTCACTTCTAAACTGAGGTTTGGATTTCTGTATTTTGTAATTTGTATTTGTAATTTTTAATAGCACTGATTTTCCAAGAGCTGGAAATGGAAAAAAAAATAAAGGGTTTATCTGGTTAAAAGCTGGGATCCAACTGTCAGAGCTGTTGTAAAGGCTGTGGTTCATTCACTAGGAAATGAGGCTTTTTGGCCACGGGTTGAAATGCTGGGGTTTGTTTTGTTAACAGTGCCCCGAATCATCTTCGTTTGTGGCTATTTTTGTATACCATGGAAAAGTCACTTCTTTCAACAAATTACATGATAAATTAGGAACAAGTTTCTTGAGAAACTCTCTGGAGCATGTTTTCCAGACAGCTATTCAGTCATGCAGCTATTTTCTTAATCTGTTTGTAGAAGTCTGGCAACAGAATTCTTGTGATTACTTAATAATTTACATTCTGCTTGTAACTAAAATTGGATTTTAATCCAGTATTGAAAGTTCAGTTCTCTTTCTGGGGTTTTTTCTCCATTGTTGGCTCAGCAGTTCCCTGATCTTACTTTCCAAAGTGTTTTTGAGAATGCAGATATAAATTGTGGTAGAAAATATCAGGACCAAATTTATGGATGGGAATACTAAAATAGAATTTAATGTCACTTGAAAACACATAGTCAAGATGTATGATTTTACAGATAGCTTAAGAATGGCTGTTTTGTTTCTAGAGAGTATCAATTATAAAAGCCCAGAATAGGGTGATAGATATTTTTTGGGCTTCAGCAGTAGGACAAGAAAAAGCTCATATTTGGAGTGCTGAGTATTATTGAAATCTTAACCCATTTAATCGAAAATAACTGGAGCAGGATTCCTTCCTGTCCCTGATCCTGGACAGGGCCACTCTAGTCATGTTATCCAGGAGTGCATGTGCTGTCACAGGTGATGCTGATAGCTCTTGAAAACTGGTCTGTCAGCTCAGGAAAATATATTTTTATTTTTTTTTGAAAAGTGCATTTTAGGAGTTATAAAACTCGTTTGTAAAGCAGGCATTTGACTTTTAATCCGTCCTTTCATGCAGCTCAGGTGTGTGCAGTTCTGTTTGCAAGAAAACACAGTCATTCCACTTCATCTTAGGCAGGACTGATGGTGTGGAAGAGAATCTCAGAAAAGGCCTTTGGAGCAGCAGTGGATTTGAATGGCACTGGGAAGGTGCAGCTCTTCAGTAAGACAATATTCCTCCAAAATACTTCGTGATTTCTTTTCTGTTACGCTTTCAAAACTTCATTTGAAAAGCTGTGTAACTTAGAAACCAGAAGCTCAAAAATAGATTTGCTGTTCAGTGTGGAAGCTGAGGGCCATGTTTGGTTGCAAAAACTCCCCAGATCTTAAAAGTGCAGTTTATTTCAATTGTCTGGTCCCAGAGATGTGCCTTGTTCTCCCCAGCTGAAAGAAACAAGTGTTTTACGATGCACAAAACCAGAATATCAATAAAGAATTGTTTATGGCTTCCTGTTTTTTTACGTTGTCCCACTTAAAAAAAAAAAAAAAAAAAAAGGAAAGAAAAAAAAGTACTTTTGGCCGAGGGTTGTGTTATTGTTTTCTAACAATGCTTGTGGATCACTGGGTGAGGAGGACCTTGGAGCTGGGAGGCCGCTCTCCGTTACTGAGGCTCTGCCTGCCTGGAGAAGAATGGCCTCTAAAGCGAGGATGGAAAAGGGATTGATTTCCTCAGATTGTGGGGCAGCAAGAAGGGGCAGAGAAATGACAACGTGTGCCCTTGTTCTGAAGGGGTGGGATTGTGTTACGGTTGGATCTGACAGTACTTGGAGCGATGTGTGGTGACAGGGCCGTGGAAATGTGGCCGCAGGAAACGTTATTATGGCTGTTTTTTTGCACACCTCTGCAAAAAGCCAGCCAGGATCTGAGTGTGGTCTCTGTTCGGTGCAAACATAAAATCCTCAAAGCCCGTTTGCTGGAAATCCTTGTTTTCAAATCCAGCCCCAAGTGGTGGCACTGATTGCTGGAGCAGGGCTGGTGGAATGGGCACTGATATCATCCCGTGGCTCTCAGCGGGTCAAATCTGAGCGAATGTGTTTTGTATCATTAGTTTGGGGTTTAGGGAGAGAGGTGTCTGGACTTGTACAGTTTATATGGGTTTGTATTCTCTTTGAGGTTCTGAAAATGTGCTCGTCTCTCTCTCCTGGATGGTGGAGTCTGAGGATCGTGTCTGACCTTGCTCCATGGAACCATT